>BJBW01004992.1:0-23133 GCA_004320125.1 Scolopax mira
TACTGTATTTGGAGCATGAATGGTTTTTTTGTGACAGTTACATATTCATTTGTCCTATGACTTAAGAACCATAAGAACACATTTGATATATTAAAAAAAAGTTCACATGATAACTTACCATTCTGTAAAGTTTATCCTCCAGATCCTGATTAATTCTTTGTAAGGCTAGGTAATTGTTTTGTATCCTAAAACAAAGATGATATCATGTAATTGAATTAATTGGTTTTTGTATTGTTTTTTTTACCTGTAATTTTCACATCAGTACAAAACCTTGGCTTGCACTACTTGAAATCTATTTTCTTATCACTCCTGTTGACAGTCTGTGGTTGCCTTTGAAATGTAATTACCAGCTACTTCCTAAGAAAAACTTCTTTGTCTTATTTGCTTACTACATTTAGTGTCAATTCCATCATGAAGTGAAAATACATTTGCTGTTCTGTGCTTGTGTGCAGACATGCATCACAGCATAGGAACCTGCACAAAGAGACTATAGCTTTACATCAGGCTCAGGAATGATATGTTAGAGAGGAAGCTTGAGCTCTATGCTTAGAAAGTACAGAAAAAGACTTATGGAGCTCTCTTAATAAGAATTGCAGCAGAAACCTAATGACTGTATCAATAGCAACATGTGCATATCACCACATGACTTAGAAGAGAATATCCCTTCTTTTGACAGAAGTTCAAGGAATTGCCTATTCTCAAGAGCTAAACACATCCCCTTTCTTCAGGAAATACATTTAGATAGCTTAGCCTGGAAAAGGTGGGTATTTATTTTTATCAGCACCGAGGGATTGAATGGACTGACAAAATAAGACTTCCCTGCTTATTCCAGAGCAATACACCAAAGAAAAGTTTCAGTCTGTATATTTTCAGGTTACTTAGATGGTAACCTTGTTATTTCAATGAACAAGCTGTGCAGTCTGTGGGAAAAACATAGCTATTTTGGTAGTAGCTGTGCCTGCCTTTTCACAGAGTGCAAGGAGGGTAGTTCCTTGATCTTGTTTGTACGTATCACCTCAACAGGATTTATAGCAACTATAAAGCAAATGTTAGAAGCTCAGCTGTGAAAAGTTTGCCTGAATACATCTGTATGTTTGTACCAAGAGTCTTAGGTCAATAGGTCAAAGTATTTTCAGTAGTGAATTGATTTTAGGCAGTGGGCAAGTGCATTCACTGTATGAATGCGCTCAGATGTAGTAGACGTTCATTCAGCAGAAAGCCTCTTGTTCCAGAAGGCTTGGATATGGATGTCATTTCCATAATGACCAGGAAAGGATTTGGATTAAAGTAATCTCTTTGGTTTATTGTATGGTTAGGAGTGCATGTTGAAACCAGAACCAGGACCTGCATTTGAACCATGCCATGACAGCGAATCAAGGGGTCCAGCCCACCCCTTCTTGGCAGTGGAGTGTCTCTCCCTGCTTCTGTTGCCATGGAGATTTTCTTTTCAGTTAAGTGATCAAAATTCCCTCTTTGAGGGCACGCCAGTGGCTCGTGATGTCTCGTGAGGCATGCAAAGCTCCCACTGGGGCTCCCAGTATTACTGTAACATCTGCTGCGTGGAACAGGAAGGGAAGATCTGTGCTGAGGACAAGTGCTTTGTGGCCATAAATAGTGACATTCCCATGGACATCCCCATGGGTGAAATTCCCCCCGGTACTGAGGGTCTGCCCAGACTCAGGGCAGCTGTTTCAAACGTGTGCTGTGAGCTGGAGGAAGTTTCAGTGTCATGTACTTTTTACAGGGCTGCTAAGCAGAGATTTCCTCCTTGTAAGGAGATCTGTGGTAAAGAGTGCTTGCTAAGGTGGTGACCCAAATGGGCTGAAAATCTGTGAGACCTGTACTAACCTACAGCTTGGTCATTACTCGCCAGTTCTCACAGTGCCATTGTGTAAATGTCAGGTGACTTAAAGGATTGACTGGAGTTTATGGATCTCTGCATCTCTGTTTTGTCCATGCTCCTGCCAGATGCAGCATTTGCTACTAAGCCTCTGTATAGACATTTATTTGTGCAGCTCTAGGTATATTTGGGATTTTCACAGCTGTTCCTCCACAATTAACACAGCAGAGAGAAATCTTAGGGTACCCTGTACCCAGCTTTTCATGGCAAAGGAGAAGGCAGAGATGTTCCTGATAAATCAGTGGAAGCAAGAAGGATTAAACTGGCTTTGCCTGCAGACAGCTACTCAACACAAGCATAGTTACCTTTTGCTGGCAAGGCTGTGTGCTGTGGTGTGGGGAACAAGGATTTAGAAAAATAAGATAAGGCCTGCTGGCTGAGACAAGAAAAGCCCCAGTATCTTTGTCGTAGTCTATAGTATTTTTCTCTAGTAAAGCAAAATAGAACAGGTTAAACTTGCTTTGCACACAGGCAGATCATGGCTCAAGTGGAGGTGGTGTAAAACCAATGTAAAATTTTAGCACTTCCAATCTCCTGAAATTTTGCATGGATTGAAAATCATCTGCATAAATTCCTGAAAGAAAAGGGGAAAAAAATACAGGTTGAGGGCTTTTCTAGTTCAGGTGTCTTTGTACTTGTACCTCAGTCTGTTCTGTAGTGTAGATGTAAGTGGAAAGCTCAAGGAAGACCCTTTTTCATAAATTTCAGATGAAGAATAAAACCAGCAGTAATTGCTATTTGGATATCCGGCTTATGATGTTGCAATGCATCACTGGATTTGCTCCTTAGCTTCTGTTGACACTTTTTTTATTGATATGGGTGACTGGAAGGTTGGTTACCATCAATATAATTATTCTTGGATAGCAACAATTCCATGACATAGATGGCAGAGGGATTTTGCAAGAGCTTAGCACAGTCTGCTTCTCTGCTCGTAACTTCTTTTGTCCTTCCTCATAAAATTTTCCCCTGTTGTGTGGTTAGGAGAAAGTAGCCCACAAACCCTGGTTCTCTAACATATTAATTTTGCACTGAAAAAATTGACCACCTCCCAGAAAAGATAAAATTATATCTAAAGAAAATATCCACAGTAAGTAGGAAGCTGAGCTTCAAAAAGTGTTTCTATTGAGAACAGTATGCAAAGGTAGTTAAAATAACCACAAACACATGCACACATACACAAGCACATATACATGCACATATATGCATAAAACCCAAATTGAAAATCCACTGTGCCAAAAGAAGTGTCAGCAAATGTGGGTGGCAAGGAGAGAAATGGACCCAGAAATATATAGAAGAAAGTGTTAAAGGGATAACAGAGAAACAGAGTAATCAAATCAATCTTTGGGAAAAACTGTAAAATAAAGGAGAACTAGGGAAAATCATTCAAATTTGAAAATGGTCAGACAAGGAAAACCCTGTTTGCAGAAAAAATACACCTAAATATCTTGAACAATGTGAAGTATGAAATGCTTTAGTGTTGTAAATCTGGCTTCTGTGTGAATAAAGCAAAGAGTAGGGCAGCTTCAGTATCCCATGAAACTGCTATAAAAAAACCCTCCTGTAAATCAATAACTTATTATAATTTGTTGATGGCTTTTTGTGTTGTTCATATTATTAGGTGAAACCCATGTGCCTCCAGGTGCATGTATGTGTGTGCATTAAATGCATGTTTAGATTCTTGCCCAAATTAGCACCTAATGAAAAATATTCTGACCACATTGAACATTAGGTGTCTGTGCTCTAACCTAGAAGACAACACACACCCCTCTAAGATTGCAGACCACAACTAAAGAGGAAGTCTGAAAAAGTCTCAATTTCTCTGCTCGCACACAGCCTCAAGACCTCTTTAGGCCGTGACATATATCTAAAGTAAAACACAGGTTTGGGCTGACTCTACCTGAAGGAAGAGAATTTCACTCAGACTGCAGTTTAGCTTTGAAGAGTGACCGTTAAAATAGTAACTTCTTGTTCAAAAACCCTTTTCCCTCTCTGTTATCACAAATTACATCCTTATCAAAACAAGAGAGTTTTCTCCACATTTATTCCAAAGCTAACACAATTAACGGATTCCTGTTCAGAACACCTATTTAGTCCATCAAATGTTTCACTTTTTGTGAAACAATTATGTGTGTGGGCTAATCTCAGTGCTAAATATATGCTTGTATGGGTTTATTTCTCGTGTCTTAAAATAACTCTGCTCTCTGGTAAAAGCTAGGATGGGGACCTTGCCAAGTTGTTGCCCAGTGTGGGGTCTCAACGAGGAAACCCAAATTGAAATTTGGAGTCCAGTTTCCTTTCCAAGATTGGTATATGAATTTTTTTTCCAATTTTAACTTAAAAAAGCTATGCTGATCACCTCAGATAGGGGATTGCTATGACATGTATGAAGTCCCCCATCTCAGTCACTTTTCAAAGTTATGCCTTTGAAAGGTAGTATTTTCAAATCTACTCAGCACCCCCCTGCTTTTGCTCCCATTAAAACAATAAAGGCTTTTCGAAAGGAGTAGAAAAGGATGACCATTCAGCCTCTGTAAAAAATTCTTCACTTGACAGGTAATGGAAGTTTAATAACAGAAATTCTTCCAGTACACAAGTGGGATCTTGTTGCACAGGGCTTATTTATTGGGGTGGGGGGTGAATTTCTTTCCCTGTGCACTGAATAAGGCAAGAGACACATTATGAAACTAATTCTAGTTCCTATTTTTTCTCATATTGATTTTCCTCTGTAACGTTGCTGACATGCTTCTGGATGACAGTTGTTTCAGGCATTATTCTTCAAGTTGAGAAATCTAGTTGTTCAACTTGCAGTATGCCTTGCTATTCTCAATAGAAACATTTTTAAAGCTCACCTTGTAAAATATTTTGGGCTTCCAATATGATTTGTCTTCGGGGGAGTAATCACCTGCCTGAAATATAATTTTTTAATATAAGTTTTCTTCATAATATGGTACAATGTTCCATTAGAATATTGGAAAATAATTTCTACTAATCCGATGTTTGGATATGAGGGCTATACTTTGTCATGAGCAAAGAAAGACTGCCTGGCCTGAGTTTTGAAGTGTGCTTAACTCATCAGTGCCCAATGAAGTTGATATGAGCTTTCCTTCTAACTTGGAAGCCTCTTTGTTTTAACAGAAGTGGGATGGTCAGCCCCTCTGCTGAATTATGGCAACCGTGTCTGAAATAATGCTTGAAGAGAAAAGAGTTCCAGCATTCCCTGTCCTGTAATGTATTGGAGCAAAGCTACATCAAGGGTGAAGTTACTCTCAATAGCTCTACTCTAAGTGAAGTGATGGGAAAAATATTGTTGGAAAGAAAACAATATGGAGAACTGCTCTTTATAGATGTGTATGGATTTCAAGACCATAATGACACCTGCTTATTTTAGCCTTGTTTTAAGAAGTCTCCACAGTTAGGGAAACAGTTTAGTAATAAGACCACACCACACTAGGATGTTTCCTAATTTGAGGTCTTACAGCCTCATTCTGCATCAAATTTGTATAAAATGGTTTGGTTGACTCAGTTTGTTGGTGGTTTCTGTCTTTGCTTTTGTTTGGTTTTTGCTGTCTGCAAGGAATGAAAAGTATTTCTTTGTGTATAGCCCTGGAATGATTCGTTGTGAATTTCATTTTGACTCATCCAATGAACGAAACCAAACAGCTCAATTATCTACATCAATTTAGGGAAGTCCTCACAAGAAATGCAGATATATTCCTGCATAAATGGATAATTGTAGGTTGAGAAGTTTTGTAAACAAATAAAAAAATATATATTAAGAATCACTGATAAATGTAAAACTTAATCAGTGCCAGGAATTTTAGGAGTGCATGTTTATTATAATTTATCATTAACATTAACTGGGCTCCTGATGTGCAACAGCACTGTATACCACAGCTTCAACATTTTTAAATAATGGGTTGACAGTATCATTCCATTCTACTTGAGATTAAAGAACATAATGTGAAATGCCATATTATTTGAATTGAACATAGGCTCAGATTTGAGTGATGGAGGGCCAAATTCTTTTCTATAGTTTCAGTGCAGTGTAGACTAAAACCAGAAAATACACAACCAACTCATTAAAAACATTCATTTATCTGTATATATATATATATATATATAAAATATAAGTATATATATGTAGTGTGTTTATAACCTTTGTATGTGTAACACAATGTGGCACTAACCCACATGTATGTTTGCACATAAACAATGTCATATATAGGTATATTTCCGTTTGCATATATATTTTCCATACATACTTTCCATACAAAGGCATCTTATATGTCACATCTAGATAACTAATGTGGTATGTAATACATATTCAGGTAAGTGAAAGATATATATTTGACGTGAAAACACAATGGGTAATCAATAAGTAATGAATGAACTATGCTTAAGACTATATGTTTGCATTTTTACTTACATGTCTTTAACACAGTCACTTGCAAATTCCTAATTACTCTGTTTATTTCAAAAAGTCAGTTACTAACCTTCTCAGTTTTTCAGTTACTTTTTCAAGTTCCTCCTGAGCACGTCTCAATTCTATTTCAAGATACTGACGTGTAGAATCAAATTCCGTTTCAAGCATTTCCAGCTTATGGGTAGTGTACGATAGGCGCTTTCGTAATTCCCCCTTCTGTTCTTGCAAAGTACTAGAAAAACAAAGACCACAGCTGTAGAATTTAGCTGCTCCCAGAAAGTATTTTATGATCCACTCTTTGACCAGTTCCCTAGAGTATAGGTTGACACTAAGCCAGAGAAGTGTGTTAATAATTTGTTTACTGCACTTTGAAAATCTTCTGATTTAGACATTTGACGACCTTCCCATCTGTCCTTTCTAGTGCATTCATTGGTAGTACCTCATTAGCCATAATGGAATATTTTGTGAAAGAATGCTCATTAAAATACAAAATACAGCCTAGAGTTTGGTTTCACACAGGATCTTTCCTTTAGCCATATCTTAATAGACTAGGACTGAAGTAGCAGATATATATGGGGCAGCAAATCTAAAGAGACTATGCAAAAATACTTTGCCAATAATCCTAGTTATAACACATTTTGTGGAGAAAGAAAACTTTGTGTTCTTTGATTGAATTTCCACCCCGATCCCTGCCCATAGAGCTGCTAGAGATGTTATCATTCAGTATTTCATCTGGAGAATGGAAACCAATTAATATAAAAGTAATTTTAAACTTATGAGTCTTTCCCCATTTTCCTACTTATTTGGGAGCAAAGACTTCCCAGACTCGGGTGTGATCCCCAATTTTTCAACAGTTCTTTCACCTTGTGCCCTGCTTTTTAGCTAGCTTCAGTTCCACTCTGTGACAAAACAAACCCCTAGGCACAGAATTTGGAGAGGAAAGTTTTCACTTTGTTGTTTTCTCTTTATTTTAGAGATGACATAAGATAGTGTAATGCCAGGACATCCAAGCAAAATTTTTCATCATGAAGATCAAAGTGCTATTTGCATCCAAATAACCCCTCTGGATATGGAGCAATGAATCTGGGGATCCTTCCCTTATTTTACTGGAGTTCGGCTGTGTGACTTCATGCCAGTCCACACTTGCTTCAGTTCTTATCTGCAAAACAGAGATCTTTCATATGTGTCTATTTAGTTTGTAAGCTCCTCAGTCCTCTAGTGTGTTTGCCAGTTGCACAGCAGGACAGGGTTCCAATCAGAGCTGGTATCTCTGGAGGTGATTGTAACTTGGTTCAAATACCGAAAGCTCAGTGTTGAGCTTGGGTCTTGGCTTCAAGTGGGACCTCTGAGGCACTAAGGAATCGGACTCTGCCATCACCTTGAGACAAAAGTGCTACCACGTGATGCACTGTGAATTGCCTTGCTTGTTTTTAACAATATGATAAAATAATTCTTCATAAAAGAATTGCAAATCTTGGTTCGCTTTGATGTCAAGTGATTAATGCCATCAGCTTCAGTAGAATAATGTTTGGGGTCTTTAATTAGACAAGAGACTTGGGAACAACATACCATTCTTCAAGAAACACTTATTAGAGCTGTTCTCAGTGTTACTGCCTTCTCTACAAACTGCAATAGGAGGTTCACTAAGTTAGTGGAAAAGCTTTACAATTGCTCCTTGCTTGATCCACGCTGCTTAGAGCTGAGAAACAGTCTAATGTTTTGCCAACACGTTGCTCTATTTCAATTACATATATTGCGTGGTTACAGTTATACTTAGATTACCACTTGTGGTTATATTCTCTTAAAATAATATATTCTAATTCATACATTTAATGCATCTCCAGTTAATGCAATCATTTAGTTTTTATATTTCAGTTCGTGAATAAAACCCCCAAATTATCTAGGCAAATGAGAATCTGAACCCATGCAGCTCCTTTCTGCATGTCCTCATTTATGACACCATATAGTACCACCTTTCACTTTGTCTGCTTCTTGCTACTCATCTGCTCATCTTGGAAAACAAGAGTGGTCAGTTTTCCTTCCCGTAGCCTGGCAACTTGGATTTTCTTCTATGAAGTGGGAGTTACAGTGTCAAAACTGTTTAGAGTGAAAAGAGATTTGATCTCAAGCCTGCTGCTGCTCTAAAAATCTAATCACTAGGATTTGCATAAAAAGTGGAAAGTAGATTCTCCAGCTATGAGTTTGGATAAAAATGCCCAGGCTGCTGCTCGATGCTGGACAAGAACAGTCAATGCAAGGTAAGTCAGATCAGGGGAGGTTATAGCGCCCTGCTACACTGGGGAGCTTTGGCCACAGGCAGAGTTTGACCTCTGGGAGGAAGAGGGGATGAAGGGGTACAAATATAATAGGAATGCTAGGGTTGTTCAAATCATTAATAGCTGAACAATGCTTGACAAAAGAGGAAAAAGAAGAAAGTTAATGGCTTCCCATAACTTTGTGTTCTGTTTCTTCATGGAGATACTTTCTTGCTCTGGGTCTCACTTGTGTGAAGATTAGGTAGGAGCAAAGCAACTGAGTCCTCAGATGAAGTTGCTTCTGCATATACCTCTTTGCCTAGACCTGTCTATGTGGGGAAATTTGGGGTTCAAAATGTAAGTACTGGGAAGGAAGGAAGGCAGGCAGGCAGGCAGGCTGGCCAACAGGGAAAGCACTTTACTATCTGCTTTAATATCACTATTGAGCCAAGCAAGTTCTGAGAAGATAGCTAACTTTAAGCAATGATATGATGAAACTTATGCTTATGATTGGCAAAAATGAATTTTCCCAAGTCTGGGATTGAAACCATAGAATGGGTATGAATAGGTGTAACACTGAGAGCAGATTTCCCAGGATTCCCAGAACAGTTACAATTTCTTGTAACTTAAGCAGGATTTAAGCTATATCTAGATGTATTCCTGGTTTAAGGTAAAACCTGTTGTTTTCTCTTGTTCCCTTGCTTGCAGTTATATATGAGCAAACGCCTAAGAAGCAAAGGTAGGGCAAGTGAGAAAAACAGTAGGAAGAACATACAATGTGTCAAATTCAGTATCTCTAGTAGTGCTCAATTTTTGTTTTATACAAATCTAAGGCATTTCATGAGGTTTTTTTTTGCATTTCTCATTAGACAGGTATCTTCCTCTGAAAACCTTCCCCTTACTGTTAGCTTCCAGTGGTATCACATAATTCTGTGTCTGAATTCTTTCCTTAGGCTGTGTTGGGTACTTTCTTGTACTGGAAGCCTGGGGTTTTAATAAGGCATGCTTAATTTTGTTGTGTACCTCTGTAAATTTGGTAGTGGTATTTTAGGGTTGAAAAGAGGGAAAAAGTAAAAATTAAAGATACAAAGAAGTCAAGCATTTAGTATTTTCCCTTTGCTCCAAAACAACCAACTCTACAAACTAGCTGCGTTTTGTTTCTGCTTGCCAAATACCAGTTAATTCCAAAAGTTCACTGCACAACTTTTTTAAAGTTAGTTAATCAATAAATTTTATTTCATAATTTATCTTCTCTGTCTGGTTGGCCCTTGCCTTGTGGTTCTTTTTTTATGTATCAAATACATTTTACATATATATATATTAGTTACATAGTTAAAAAAGGAAGAAAATAATTAAATGGAAAATGTACGGACAGGAGAAAGGAGAGGACTTATTTGTAAATCAATAGTAGTCTTGGGAAATCTGATAGTATTATGTCTTAGAAAATACCTGGATTTTGTGAACCTCTGTTAGCTGGGAGGAATTACAGAATAGGATGCAAAATCCTGTAGACTAGGACCTTTTGCATAAGTGATTAACTATTTCTTCTAATGATCTCCAAAGTCCTGCTCTTGTGACAACCAAGTCATTACTTATTTTGCTTTGTTTCGTATTTCTCTAAAAGCAATGACAGTAAGTACAATATTATATACTTAGATTAGTGAAAGAAAACCTTTCAAGGGAAGCTACTATAAAGGTGATTCAAAACAGGTCTTCAGACTTTCCAAGATATTATATTCACCAATCAGCTCTGTTTCTGCTCATTGAAAATATAAAATAGATATGAAAACATATATTGGCACAGAAATTTGTGCCCACAAACATTAAATGCTGCCAGTAATTGACAGGTTTGAATTCTGGAGTCTCTTCTTGCTGGGGAATTTGAAGTCCTCTTACCTTGGGCGCTGCTCCTACAGATAGACACAAAGCCTCACTGTTGCATCCTGCTTCTGCAAAAATTTAGAGGCTGTTCAGGGGGGTATTACCAGGTAGGAGTTAGCACTACTCAGGCGCTACATTTGGTGAAAAGGGTTCTATTTTACAGGAGAAAGATGAGAAGTGGTGCAGGCAAGTTCAAGTACCAACAAATATTTCTGGTACTTTCCTGGTGTTAAAATTTTGTTGTCCCAGCTTGCACAAGAGTTGAAGCAAAGAGATGTTTGCATTCTTGGTGTCACCTCTCCCTCTCCAATAGACCTTTGTCCAAAATAGTTTTTTCTAGATGTTCTCACTAGTCTGTATGTCAAGCTGAGCATTGGTGCCACTCTGTACAGCTTCAGTCCCAGGGAAGGGTGTGCAGGTCGATGAGCAGAATGGAGATGGACAATGTTTGCCTATCTCAGCCTGCAGTCATTGGTCAGGATTCATCTGCAGCATTGGCTGGAGAAGCTCTGGGTGAACATATTTCCACTGGACCATTTCAGGCAAAGCTAAGATGCCATGTGGTGATTGCTCTATTCTGAGGAAGGTATGCTAGAGAACAAGCAGGTTTTCGTTGTACCTGTCTGATCTTCTGCCAGCTCATCTGCCTGGCAGATGGCTTGATGACAGAGGAGTGCTGGTGTGCAAAGTTGTGGCTGTTCAGCTGCCTGAAGGCAAGATGATTTCTAGAGCTTGTCCTCCTTGGACAGCTACTCCCTAAGAATAAATGTCTATGGGCTGTCCCATTGGTGGAGCATCCACCCAGATCTGCACCTGGCTGGTCAAACTGCTTCAGCAGCATTTTCACATCTGTTTGTCACCCCAGGACTTTGCTTTGTAGATGGTTCTGCAATGTTTTTTAAAACAGGAGCAAACCCATTCTTTGAACTATTGAAATTCTCCTTGAATTGGCTGACTATGTTCCTTCACACAGCTCTAGGAGTCAGTAAAACAAAACATGATTAGTGGTCTTAGGAGGGAAATTAGCACTGAAAGGAATGCAAAATTAAGACAAGAGAGACACCCATGTCAAATATACCAAAAGAAAACGTATCAAAGGTTCTCATTTCTGGGTAGTGAAAAAGAAGTTTTAATGCAGCTGTGAAATCCTTTGTCAAACTAATTATATTTTGTGGGTAAACATCCTGCCTTGCAAGAAGGAATCTGTCAGTAGGGACTAACCTGGTCAGGGGTTTGGGGCTCTAAGTCCCATATCAGGCTTTGACAAATGTTCTTGGTGTTATGCGGGTTGAGTGACTTAAGGCAAGACTGACCTGACCAGAAGAAGATGTCAATACTGCTGGTCAGCTCTGGATCCCGTTCTTAGTCAGGCGTGATAAGCAGGCACTATCAAAAGAGATTAATCTGACCTATTTCAGAAGCCTACTTTTAGATGAGGTGACACAAATCTGGAACTACCCATTTCCGTTGATTACAAAAGGAATATAGTCAAGTAGCTCAGACGTAGACAACCGCATCTCATCAGATAACTCCCCCTCTTCCTGACTCAGTACTGTGTGTAAGAGATGAGGTAATAGTGTTGCCTTTCTTGTTTGCTTATGGTATGTGGAGGCCCACAAAAAAAAAGAACCGCTAAATGCTTTTAAAGTATTTATCAGATCTTTTCATGTCTGTGATGTGTCACATTCTAAAAAAGGGTTTCATAGGATCAGGAATTTGGGAGCACTGAAGAAAATTCAAAAAAATAAATACTCTTTAGTATTTATTTTACTGAATTTATTAATTACTGAACAGAATTTCAAAAAGCACCTTTCCTTCTTCCACCCTGTAGATTTTTATCTAGGGAAAAGTGAAAAACAGCCCTGCACAGGTACTTCCTGTGAAAGATTCTGAAGAGCAGGAAGGGAAGGGCCAAATGATCTCCTGTGAGGTCAGGCTGTGCTGACTTAGACCACTGATGACGGCCAGGAGCAGTGACACAGTGGGCAGCCAGAGAGCCTGGGGCCAGGTTTGTGCCCTTGCTTTTCTGGAATTGCCTTCCCAAGAGTGTGAGGCTGCTGTCGAGCTCTGCAAAGAGGTGGTCTGTTTGGGTCAAGGAGAGTAAACAGACACAATTCGTGGTTTTATTTCTGATCTCTGAATGGAGTCTGTCATCACAGGAATGAGGACAGTCAGCCAGGCAGGAGGACCTCTTCCTGACATGTAGCTCACACCCCAGGGAGCAGCAAACTGGGGACAGAACTCTGGGGATGTTTGCAGCTAGCAGAGATGCCAACAGGTCCTCAGTGCCACTGCCTTGTCACTCAACGGAGCTGGACGGCATCACCAATTTAATCTTGGGGCTACCACAGAATTTTGGCTTCAGCAGCCAAATACCCAGGCTGGTTTGGAATACCCAGGACCTTTTATTCTGGCACAGCTCTGCTGCTGGTCACAGGGAACTGCTCTGGCATGGGTAACACCAGATCTGCCAGCTGCTCAGGCTGGACATGGCTCAAGAAACATTCCCAAATCTCAGCCTAGGAGGAATAGCTTGGATATTTTTATGTCATTGAATCTAATCCCCCATTAATGTTGTTAGATTTCTTGTTGGGAAATGAAGTCCAAGCATTTCACAAGTGTTTTCTAGATTAATGAAAGATCTTTAATGAAACAGTAATTGGATTTCTACGTTAATCAAGCTTTGATTATGTGTTACATGCTCAGGGTCACCGTTTCAAAAGGGTAATGCCAAAACTATCTTCCTTGCCTGCAGTTTTTGTGGCCAACCTTGCGCTTGCTTCATCTCATTAGGAGGGGTGTGGGTGGGGGTGGGATCAAATGTCAAAGTCTAGATACAGATTCTGAGAACCCACCTGCACACTTGAATAGTCTTTATTAGGGAAATAAATTATGTTGCTGTAGCTCAGACACAGACTCCAGTCCACAAATCCCAATGCTCCTGTGCTCTTTATTCAGCAGCTTCATTTGTACCCAACAAATGTCCCAGCAAATGGTCTACAAGAGTCATTTTCCTATAAGTTCAGGCTCACACACACTCTGTTCAGCTCACCTATTTTCAGTTTTCCACCAATGTCTGTAAGGTTTGTTTTTACTACAGCACATCCACCAATTTTCTCTGGTACTTTCAAAGAAGTTTGTTAAGTATTTGAAACTTTGGAGTATGAACAGTTTGCCTGTCAAATTGCATGCAGATCTTTCCTTCCTATATAACCCACATATACACACACATATATAGATAGATAGCCATTTGAATTTTGTTTCCAGTACTCATTTTCAAAATAAACAACCTGAAACTGGATTGTGAGAGGGAAGGCCTCTACATATGTTGCAGAACAAATGTGTGGGTGATCCAAATCTGGAGCTCAGATAGCTTCCAGATGACTGATGAACACATAAAACAAGTAACAGAGTCCTTATCTTAGTTTTCTGGAATTCTGGCAGAATTTAAACCAGAGAAGAGGGATGCTTTATCAGAACCACTAAAGAGAGTGATTTGGAAGGGAAGTGGGAGATGTTTAGTAGTTGAGGTCTGAAGTCCTGTGGGACAGATCCTTAGCATGAGGACCTATTTACAGCACCCGGAGAGCTGATGCAGCTACCTAAAAGAGAATTATTGCTGGATTTTGGAAGGTATCTTTTCTTCACTTAGGATGTGAGTACCTGACTCTTGCATAATTCGCAAAATTAAAAATTCAGATCAGGCAAGAGGTATTATATGATAAATGTGTCTAAACTGTGCTTGGCTTATTCATAAAAGGTAGAAAAGAATGATCTCTCAAAAATAAAACTGACTTCTGTAACAAGTATCTGAAACCCACAGACACTTCTATCTAAAGAGCATTCAATACTAACCGTACTATGAGGCAATTAAGATATGAAAAATCAGTTAGATGTTGACATACAAAAAACCCTTAGAGGACCAGCTGTCAGCGCTGAGTTGTCTTAAGTGACTGCTATTATTGTCTGTGGAACATGGTAAGATTTTTGAAATATACTCATAATAAAGACATACAAATTGTCCTTTATAAATAAAGGTACTATCCATAACCTAAGGCTCTGAATGGATTGAATAGAAATACCATGAATAAAATTACGGCTTTCAGAAACAGACACTAAAGGTGTTTTGATCATTTAAATGAAGTTTCTTCAGCAGGCTATTGTTATACCTCAGAGTGCTGGAAACTGCAAAGGGCAGATGAAAATGAACAGTGAGAATCCAGACCTCATACAGGGAGCATGTCATTGTGCAGAGCGTGAAGGAACCCAGGGTGCAGAGCAGTTCATGGAGAGGAAAGAATGTGGATTTATGAAGACTGGCAGAGAGAGTTGGGCTTATTCAGCCTAGAGAAGGGAAAGCTCTGGGGACACCTTATAGTAGCCTTCCAGTACCTGAAGACAGCCTACGGGAGAGATGGGGAGGTACTCTTTATCAGGAAGTGGAGCAAAAGGATGATAGGTAATGGTTTTAAACTGAAAAAGTAGAGATTTAGATTAGATATTAGGAAGAAATTCTTTACTGTGAGGGTGGTGAGATACTGGAACAGGTTGCCCAGAAAAGCTGTGGATGCCCCATCCCTCGAGGGATTCAAGACCAGGCTGGATGGGGCTTTAAGCAACCCGGTCTATTCGGAGGTGTTCCTGCCCATGGCAGGGGGGCTGGAACTAAATGATTTTTAAGGTCCCTTCTAACCCAAACTCTTCTATGATTCTGTGACTTACAAATCAGGATGTGGACTGGCCACCACACACAGCTGTACTGGCCAGCCCAGTGCAATGCTTGGCACAGGGATGCATGGAGATGGAAGAGCTGAGCCAGCTCTCTAAAGACTGATTTAATACTTCTGTTAACTTGATTTGGATCTGGAATCTTCAAAATACATTTCTTTTTCCTATTAACAAGACAACCACTTATGCTTATGAGACACTTTTGAGGTTGAATACCTAAGTGTAGTTGGGTTGGCTGCATGTGAGAAATTAACACAGCAAAAAAGCAGTGCTCATATTCAAAGGTGACTAAAGCAGAATGATCAGTGGAAATAGAGGAAACAGTTAATATCTCTGCCTTCTTCCAGGCTATCTCCTAGTGCCTCTGTTAGGCTCTCTCTAAAGTCTTTGGGGACTGACTGATTTCAGATCCAGAAAGTAGATTCTTAGTCAGTGGCTTAAATGCAAATGGTTAGTTTCAGTAAGTGATCCTACAGAAGTTTGCATAACGGCTATCCCCGTTCTTGTTTCTCTATGTTTCATTTCTAGAAAACAAAGGGATGAAGAGGTGGAAAATAAGGGTGTAAGAGAAGAAAAAAAGCCTGCAATTCAAGGAAAAATGCATGTTTTCTGACTCATACTCGAGAGGTAGGAAGAGTATTTGTATTTTCTCTCAGTAATGGAAGACTCTCCTCATGTTCATGCCCTGCTCTAAATTGTCTGCATTGTCCAGATGTTGTCTAGTGCTCTGGACAACATCTTAAATGACTCTGGCATGGCAGACTTCAGTCAGCATTTGTCAAGAGAGCAGAGATGTAATGACCCTGACCATTCCTAGGTGTGAAAGGATCTTCACACCGCTTGCTTCCCAGACTCTTGACATGGCTCTGGAAGAAGGCTCATCTCTGTAAGAGCTGCTGGTCTTTGGCTTTGGTTTTTGGCTGATATGTTTGCATAAAACTTTGGGCTAGAAAAAATGTTGTGTTACAATGTAGAGTTGTAGGGTACAAAAGGATAAGAAAAGCAGGAGAAGGAGCTGATTGCAACAATTACTTCCTGCTGTAACAAAGGCTATAGGGCAGGGTGGGCAGTGGGGCTGCCTTCCACAGAAAGTGATTTGAAGTTGTTGAACAGACATTGCCTGCAGAACTGGCAGAATCTGAGCAGTCTGAAGTCTCACTAAGGAATCCAGACCACTAAGCAGCGATGAGAAAGGAGAGAAACAAAATTGAATGAGGTACTGAGAAATAGAGGTAGCAAAATTAGAGGTTTTCAATTTATGATTTGGAAGCCAAAAAGAACTCTCCAGGTGATTGAGGAAGCTACCTTTGGTTGCAGCAGCTGTCCTTACAGCTTTGAGTGACCAGCTTCTAGATTGCTTTGGTTTGTAGTCATGGATAAGCACTCCCTCTGGAAATTACTGAAGCAGCCTGCCGCATCAGCTCAAAAGCTTGTAAAGTTATATTTTAATTGTGTTATTAAACCTTTCTCACTTTTGCTTTTGTCTGTCTACCTTCCTGATTCATCTGGATCAAACTGTACTGGAACAAGATTGTGGTTCCTCCTGAATTGTGCTGTTTGTTTGTCCTAGGGCATGCAATGAGAATGGGTGAAACCATTCAGAAGCCCAGAAGCAAGCTGAAATTCTTCTTACTCTTTCTGTTAAAGGACTGAAATTGGAGGTGGGATAGTGGAGTACTATTGAAATGTGCTTTAACAGTAGGGAAAGAAGATTTTTCTATTTCATTTGATATAAAGCATCCAGATATAGGCTGATGGACAGAGTTTATTATCTCTGTTCTCACCTTAGCTTTCCTAATCCTTTCTCTTTCCTCTGATTTGAAATTTATCTTTGCCTGGCTCAAGAGGCTCATTTTGGTGGGCTATCTTAGCAGTTTCCAACAGAAAGGTTATGCTAAGCAGTTGAAAAAATTAAATATCTTCTTTTGGCTCCAGGACTAGTCAGATAGAATTACTACTGGGACTGGGGGGAAGAGGAACTGCAGATGCCACTGCTTTTTTTCCTTACTAAGGAGTGACTATGACCTTCTTTTGACTAAATTACTGCATTTTATTTAATTATATCTGGCCACAGTTGCATTCTTTTTTTGTGACAGAAGTCATACAAGCCAGAAACTCGTGTTGTATCTCTGACCTGAATCCACAAGTGCTCACCGTTAAAGCAGTGCTGGTGCTTGCCAGATATTATTACTAAAGAATATAGGAGATGATGCTGCTGTTGCTCAGAGACACAGCGCTGACCCCTCAAACACCTTCAGTAGCCATCGGTGCAGTTCTACTGCAGTCTGTTCTTTATCATTTAGTTCCCCCATCACACACAGCTGAATGGCATTACTAATGTGACATGGCACAGAGGTGAGCTCCAGGGACTTTTTGGAAGGTTTTATGGCAGTAGAATAGATCATCAATTTGTTAAGGCAAGCAAATAATAAATTGATTTAATGCATTGATTTAATAATACACTTTAGCCTGGACACACCCAATTTCTCAGCCGTGCACATGTAGTTCAGATTCTGAGGGAAATTGTTACTACACACAGACTCAAGTATAAGGTGTTGAACCAGGAACAATGAGGGCTACCGGCTGTTATGTGAATGAGTATTTCTTGCCTGATTATTTTAAGATATTTTTAGTTTCCTACAACAACAAATGATCCTCAGCTCTTTGATCACCTTCATATTACAGCAAAAGAAGGTAAAAAAATAGAGAAAGGAATTGCCATCTGTCAGCTTTGGCTAATTATTTCAAGCCCTACCTTGCTTCATACACTGCAGCACACTATTTTAGGCCTTGTTAACTGAGAAGTCTACTCTCCAAGAGTATAAATGAGTTCACCTCTAGCAAGATCCATACTGCTCAGCATGTTGTGCCATCATTTCATACAGCCTTCCTCCCAAACTAATGTCATGATTTATTAGATCAGTCAAGTCTATTTTATCCTGCTCCCTCAGCTGAACTGCCTTTCAGTGCAAGACTCAGTTTTGTTGTGTTTCTTTGTATGAGGAAGGAGAGGGAACAGGACCTCATTCCTCCAAACTCCTGTTAGCAGGCAGGCACCTTGGCATTAGCCCTTCCGTAGTGTAAATGAAGGAGGTCTCTGAAAGTGTGGAAGGATGAAATCAGGCAGCAGGCATTCATCTGAAAACCGGCAGTATTTATGTGAAAAGCAATATGCAATGTGCTCCTTCAAAGGCTACCCAGGATCTTTCCGCTTCCTACCCTGCAGGCACAGTCCCCCAAAGAATCATGCAGAATGAAGAAATAGCTTAGTTTTCTACAGACTTCCCAAAAAATTCCTTTTGTGCCCCGAGATGTGGACTACTTAAACATAGAATGCATTTTTTTTTTTGCCTTATAACTGAACTATGTTAGCATTTTGCGTGAATTGATACTTGGTTTTTTTAACTTTCCTGCTGAAATTTTTGTGGCTTTCTCATTAGTTGTTTAAAGGTTAAGGTGCATCAGGCTGGGAAAAATAGAATCTATCCTCACTTTATAAGTGCTGACAGTTGTCATACTCACTATCTTTCATTTTCACTTTTTTTTTTTTTAGTTCCATCAGCAAGCTGATGTTTTTCAATATAATTGGAAAGCAAGTTTCCAGATAAATTTTTAAAGTCTAGGTATGTTGAAACAATGTGATTAAGACGTGAGTTAATAACAAGAAACAAGCAAGATTTCAGAAACCAATAAAATCTCCCTATAACAATTTAGATCCTTTTGAGCTTTTTAAAAAGCAGGGGGAAATGAAATCTTTCAATCGCTAATATGAAATTGCTAAATAGTCTGAGCTTAAATCCTGGATTTGTGCATTTTAAGATTTGGTATACTTGGAGATAAACTCTGGTATTGTTGTCCATAAAAGTAAGCTTATTTTCTTTTGAAAGTAAGAACTAGAAGTGGACAGTGATGGGAGGAAAAGAGATTTTTTTTGAGAAAGCTCTACAGAAAGACTATTAAACATCATCCCAACACTCTGAACTTCCCCACAGGTATCCATTTAAAAATACCACATAAAATCAAACTCAGTGATTATACTGTGTCTGTGCAAATTTGTTTCAATTTAAAAAGACTCCCAAATATTCAGTCAAATTGGAATCAGGGCCAAACGTTTTGAAAAACATTGCCCTGATTATATTTCACTTCACTGTTGATCTCCTGGAATTGGGACACAAGCCACAGAACACAGCTATGTTTGCATCAAGCTCATCTAACCCCAGATAAGCGTAGAATGCATGTGCAGAGCCCCCCAGGAACTGAAAAAGAGGGATTTGAATCACTTTTCCAAGATTGTTGGCTTTTTTCACTCTATGGAGTGTAGACCATGCCAAAAAGTCTACACTGAAAGAATCTCATGTCTTTCCTACACTAGCAGCACTCTTAAGATGAAAATTTACACACATTATTCAATGAAAATCAATAGACCCCAAGAAGGAAATCTAAAGCTTAGCCTGTCTTTATTTTTTTTTTTTATCTAATTAAGTTATTTGAAATACATTTCAATTTTTCATATGTCATTGAAAACTATAGGATCAGGGAATGACATTTCTTCTACGTACCTGCCACTTGAAATAAAGTCACACAACAAAGAATAAAGAGTAAGTTTGGGAGAAAAGTAGAAAAGATTTTAAGAAAAATATAGAAAAATGACTCATTACTTAAACTTATACTATGTGCTTCATAGGAATGTAAACTAGAATCAGTCATAACTCCTCCGTCCTTTAAACATCTTTGTACTATATCATTGGAAAAATCCTTTCTTCAGGAGACCAAAGTATAATGTAAACCTGGTAAAGGAGAGAGAATATACACATACCAGCAATTAAGATAGGTGGATGAACTTCCCAGATAACTGTGATACCTACAATTAAATTCAATGCATCTGTATTATAAGAACTACCTCTTTCAGAAAAAAAAAAAATTAACTGATTGTAAGCATCTGTGGATTTTGCAGCTTCTTGAACAACTTTTAGTTTTTATACCCATTAATTATAATTATTACAGGCTTGGCTGAGGCAAGCATCTAGAGTACTCTAATAAACAGATCTGTTGTCATTCTCCTACTTCAGAAAACATAGCACAACTGAATGATGAGAGACTACAGACTGACATGAAAAAATGAAACATTTTTACAGACATCAGAAAGTCAGAAAGAAAGCATAACTTCACAAAACATCACTTGTTAATTACCTGTCCCAGAGAGTAGGTGAAGATTTTGCGAGCCTGCCCTGGAGAATTCTAGGTTGCCATAGGCAGGTTGGCACCCAGGAATTTCGTACCCTGCAGCATGAATAGAGGATAAACCATGGCTAGGTATGGCTCATAAAACATACGAGTGATAACCCAGCTAGATTTGCTGCATATTAGTAAGCTATGGCATAATTTGGTACTAATTATTATTCAGGATATCTTACTTTAAAGCAGTATTAAAATTACAAAACAATGTGATGTTACAGCACGCATATTTAGAGATTTTCTTATATGGCTATTGTTGGTCAGAACAAGTCTTTAGGATTGACCTTATTATGGCTAGAAATGGATAATTTCATCTCCATCTACTCCATCTATTTTACTGGAGAAGCATTTTCTCTTAAGATTTGTGAATCAAGCCCTTATATTCTTGCATTGTAAAAACATCAGATTAACATATTTATGCTTCATTGAAAAAGGGTCAGCAAAATTCCTTCTGAGCACCGTAGTGAGAACATCTTTATCATTTTTAATTAAATCTGGGCTGAGGTTCAAGTTCCACATACCAGGTTCCATGCACATCTACCAGCAGCAGAACAATAGCTGCAAAATATTTGCTGGAAATGAGAAGCACACAGAGAAGCAATCTGAACTACCAATATAAGCTATGAATAACACACAGTAAATGCAGATCCAGAGCCCAGGAGAAGGCCAACGAGGCAGGCAAATTAGCAATGAGAACTGTTGCCCAACATTAGCATCAAGCAATGCTGGTAACGTTCAAAACACTCTGTTCAGTCCTTAGTCCAGCAAATTATCACTCAAGTCAAAGCTAGTTTTTCCTGAGTAAAATCTGAGTAAGGACTATGATATTTGCCCACGCAGAGTACCTCATACAGTACTGCTGCTTTCCTTTGCAATATCAGAAATAGAACATAACATGCCTTGAAGGATAAACTCAATAAAGATCAGTTTTTCCTCAATCAAGCACATTCATATTTGTGAACCAGATTTTTTTCTATAAACTTTCCCTGTGGTCAGTGATCTCTATACATGCAGAAAATTCTTCCTTCCAGTATTCATCATGAATTACCAATGGGTATTGCTAAATAGGGACCTTCTGGACCGTGAACACATCTTTACATACAGGGGGACATTTCAGGAGCAACAGCTGTGCTACAGGGAGCAGAAGAGAATCTCAGTATTTATGGGAGAGGGGAACTCTGCTGAGTCTCTTGCTGCTGCTGTAAGTCCACCCTGGGATTGGTTTCATGTCAAGATGATGTTCTTTAAGGCACTCTGAGGAAAACCACTAACTGAATTCCAGCACATTGCTCTAGTTGTACTGAGTTGTTTATTGAATAAGGAAGGGACATTTAAGTATTTTTTAACTTCTTTTGCAACAGAAATAGATTAAGTATGTGAAGACTCCCAGGGATGACAGAACAAATGAGATGGTCTGAGGTTTAGGTGTTGTCATCACATAAATTTAGAGCAATATTAGCTTTAAAATCAACGTGGAGGTGAGAATAAATCTCTGCAACCTGTAATAACTTGGTATTGTTGGTTCTTCCCTGAACTGTGAGTATTACTTTGGATTATGTATCTATCTCTCACAGCTATTCTGATGTTCTCAAACTGCAAATCTCATAATCAATAGGTGTGCACTTATTTAATATATACCAATTCTACAGTACTTCATATGTATTTTCATTCTCAACTATGGGTGTCAGGAAAACAGTCCATTGTGAGAATACAGATTTGAAAATGGTCCCTATGTGGGTCTCCTTTTTATATCTTCCTATTTTTAGGTACAAAATTGTAAATTGCTCTTGAAAATCAGGTCTTTGAAATTATAATTTTGAAAAAATCGGTGAATTCTGCCACAGGTTTTTCTAGAACTAGTGGAGATTTTTCAAACCAGAGCATTTTGCATATTTATTCGCACTTCACTGAGGAATCCTCCTTATTTGTTTTCTAATGAAATTACAAAACTTGCAAATTCTGATATGGATGGAATGAAAACATTGGACTTTTGAAGCCCATAAAACCAGTAAACTGGGACTCTTGGAGCAAGGTAGCCATTTGAGCAGGGAGAAATCTCTGCTGTCTTCAAATCTATTACCTGCCCTCTTCCGTGTAGTCTTAATCCAACCTATCTCATACCTTTCACTGATAAATAGCAAATAGTTTTGCTATAGATAATCTTGACAAAACATTTTAATGCTATGAGATTGTGAAATGTTTTGACAGAGAGGGGAGGGGTGTGAAATCCACTTTAGATATTTGCTCAGTGTTTTTCTTGATATCTTCTCGGTAGTAAGTTCCGTGTAATTGCTCCATAAATGAGCTAATACAGAGAAAAGCTCTGTTTTCTAAATGTGGTGGGTCTTTCAGAAGCTCCCCAAAGGGATATAATAACATCCTGTCTTAGATTTTTGTTTAAAGCAACTGTACATTTTAAAGGAAACGAAATGGCAAATGCTCCCAGTTCTATCACCGTGTTGTTTCCTTTTTGAAACAACAGTTACAAGAAACCTGTAAGTTTTGAAAATAAGAAACACTTTATTAAAAAGAATATTGTATAGTCACAGTGTACATGTATTAGTTTACTGCAGGAAAAATATCAGTCCCAAAATCCTGAGCAGAAAGTATTTCAGATTATCAAATTTTAAGATGACTTTTTATTATGCCATAGCAGGATAGAGTAACATTTCCACTTCTTTTCTACAGAGCTTCCCTTATTCCTCACTGAT
>BJBW01004992.1:23206-233707 GCA_004320125.1 Scolopax mira
GAAGTATGTTACTTCCAATATTGTCTGTGTCTCATCTGACAATAACCATGGAAGATACTTACAGACCTATAGCCAATTTGAAAAAAATGAAGAAAAAATAAAAAGAAAAAAAGTTGGATTTCTCAGTGAAACATGATGAACAATTTATTTCACTACCAGAGAAGAATAATTAACAATTCATCAGTTTTGGTGGCAGATGGTGATTTATCTGCTGTGCCTGGAGTAGATTTATATGCACTGCTCTGTCTATTTAAGAAATAATGTTATGAAAAATACTCCTTATGCTCTCCTCTCCATGTGTCATAGGTGAGTAAAATTTACAGCATCTGATATGTATAAAGGCCCCTCTTATACATATCTATAGTAGTATAAAAGCTACTCTTCAAAAACACTGCTCTTTTGATGCTAGAATATACATTGATATTTTACAAATGCCAATGCAAATCTGAATTATTTTTTCTGAAATAATGTGTTTTCCAGAAGCTGAAGGATTTAATGGTTGTTCCTTTCTCCACTTGTGAGTGGTGGACTTAGTGAATAACCTTTAGCAGTCTCTAAGCAAAAGCCACCCCAAATCTTGGATCTTTTAAAGGCAGAAGGGTTTTCTGTAGAGCAAGAATGTGTCCTGGTCTCATTTTAGCCTAAACTAGGTGCTTTTTAAGACCTGAAAGGGATTTGAAAGTCACCCTTAAACTGGGTTGAGCTATTATGATTTCTGTACTTGCCCAATTTAGCCGTATTTTACACCAGTATGAAGATGTTAAACACGAGAACTGCTATTTTTGCTTCTATTAACACCATGCAGCTATTTTAAGGACATGCTTTTGTAAACACTAATAACCTCAGATAAAACACAGAGCAAGCTGGAAGAACTGCAGGGATACCTTGGTACATACTGTCACGATTCTACCTCCACATCCTGTCCTTACTGAAGAGGCACGTGGCAGTGATGCTGATTTAGCATCACAGACTTGCAAGATGCTGTCAGCTGCACTTGCTACCTACTTTCCTACCAGTCATGCCAATGTAGGCAACTGGCTGTCATCTCCACGAAACAAAGACTGGAGCTAATAAAAATGTCAAAAAATCCATTTTATGTGAGGGGGTGGCAGTTCTATTCCTGGAGTTACCCAGAACTATCTATGACCACAGCATTAAATAATGTAAAACTGCTGCAGGAAATGCAACAATATATCTTAATGAATATTTTAAATGTAATTCCTTAATTGAAAAACAGGGTCCTAGGGAATCCTGCATTCCCCAAAGTGGGGTAATCTGCAGGGACGAGACCAGTGGCTCTGCATTGCAGACACAAGTGCTAAGAGAGTGCCTGGAAATATAAAGAGGTTGGGTACATCCATCAAGAATTAAAGGGAGGAAGGGGAGTACACCTGTTATCAGTGAAGTTAATACCTATTTTCTGACAGCATAGGAATACAGAGATATTACTTTGCCAGCTCAGTTTAACACATTTTAGGAGAGATTGTTTAACTGGCAAAAGGCCTGCTGGCTTGGGCACTGCTCAGTATCCTTCTGACCAGGCACAAAAATCCACCCTTTTCCCTCATACCATTTCTTGTCTTTTTTTGCCCCACTCTTCTAAGAAGCTCCTGCCATGGCTTCTCTTCATTTTATAATCTGTGCAATTCCCATCTAATATGGTTCTGGTCCAGCCATTGGCTCCCCTTGGTGCATCATACACTGTGATGCTGAAGGTGAAAGACCACATCCATGTCCTCTCTTGGGAAGCCAGACATTACAGAAAGCTTTATCTGCTAGGAAGATTTAGGAAGTCTTCTTCAGTCTTCAAACTCTGGAGCAACAAGACTTAATTGAGATTGAATGTATGTGAGATTTAGTTGCCAAACTCATTTGTCTCTGTTAACCAGATATGGTCTTTTTTTTTTTTCCAGATGCTTTTGAATTGTGCAACTTTGAATGTTTATAAAAATGTTATAGCACAAATTCTTGACACTCTGGAAGGCTCCTTGAAGTGTTTTAAGTTCCAGCACAAAAGCTTCTCAATGAAAAAAAATCATTGGCTGTTTTTTTTTTTGCGCTACTCACATTTTTTCCTTAAGTTATATTTTCAGAAATATCTAAGGCTGTTTAACATGTATTCCAATTAATACAGTTAAAATTCTGCAAAGGATTAAGCAATCTGTCAGTGGAAAATTTTGGGTGACCTCAGTGATCAGTAATGTTATTGGGTCATCATATCTAGCTGTTTATCTAACTATATTTATCAAACTATGTGGGTAGCCTAATGTGTAAGTATATGTGTATGTACATATTTTAAATCCACTATTTGCAGAACATGTATGCAATAAATAGTATATAAAGCTGTTAAACTTCCATGCTGTGACTATAAATATGTGAATGAATAATTACCACTGTATTAGGCACGTTGACAAAGCAGTTGTGGTAGGATTGGAACTTCTTGCAATGTTTGATTTAATTTGTTGATGCCTTCAAATATGTGTGTAGCCAAAACACCAATTATGTTTCACTCAGACACAAGGCACATGGTTCAATACAGGTGTATTAACAAAAGGCAAGGATTATGACTAAATGAATTAATGAACTTACTGTTCTCAAAATGCTGATGCCATGCCCTCTGTGAATAATGCCACAGGAGGTGACACGAGCTAATCAGTTTTACATAAATTTCTAATAATTAACAAGTCGTTTAAGCTCTCAAAAGAATCCATTGGAACAGACCACATTTTTCCAAACTTTTGCTAACTTTATTGCATTAACTGTGTACTCTAGTTTGCATATGAATATCCACCATTTGCTTGAATATAGCTAGGTATTACAAAAGAATCCAAACCTGTGTGAAGCTTTGCAAGCTTGGTGATCACTTCTCTTGGTATCACTGTGGCATTTTATTGTGACTATATGACTTCATATTTTGTCAGTCCTTAAATGCATGAAGTATACTAACTGATCTGAAATTTAACAGCTGGCTGAGTACAATTTTACTGATGATTAGATTTTGGGGAAGAGAAACAGGTGCAGAAACACTCCCTCCTGCAACTACAGAAAAATATGATAGGAATTATTCATTCAGTATCTGCATGGAAATAATCATAAATTGTTAATAATATTTCATTTTGAGTCTCCTCCTTGGGAAACTGATCATCTGCATATTGTGAAAAACATTAGCTAGCTTTACTGTCTCACAGCTTATGAACTACTGCTATAGGATAAAAACAGTCACACTTTTCAGAGTTATAGATCATCCTTGCAATATAATTCAATGACAGCTCATAGTTTGTATACTGCTTAAATGCATTTTGCTGTGGGAAGAAATAGACATAAATGTACTGTATAGATGCCAAAACATACCTGTTGTCTGCAGGCATTTCCCATTGGAACTATACCTACTTCTCATGAAGTTTCAGTATTGGTAATGGCTCTCCAATGGTGTTAATGATAACATCCAATAGTTTCTCTGAGGCATTTATTTTGATGATGAATTTTTGTGTTATTTTTCATAAGGAATGGTTTTCCACATAGAGGAAAACAGATACCAGACTAACATAAGGTCTGTCCTTCCCTCCTATTCCCTTGGGCTCTTTTCTTCAGGTAACTGAATAAATGCCATTTCTAATGTAATTAGGCCACCATGAACCGTTTCCCATCTACTTTTTCCCTATCATAAATGCTTTGCTGCAGTGTCCCAGCAGCAGATCCATTTTTCATCCGTTTTTATGGTTTGACTTCAGGCAACCCTTACACAGCTCCAGCTGCCCTCTCTGATAGCACTTATAAAGCTTTGTTTAAACACGGAGAACATTATGGGGTAGCTGGCAGTACGTACCTGGCCAAGAAGACTTCTCTGTCTGGAAGTGAAATTTTATCAATCTTAATGAGACAAATTTGGAAAGATATTTCAGTTTCCTTTTATGGAAATAAGAACTATAGATGCCTAAGATATCAGCCGCATAAATTAGTAATACATTAAATGTTACCTTTTAAATTCTTTATTGCCGGTGTAATTCTCCTTTTTTTTTTTTTTTCATTTTTCCACAGTCTTGCTTGGAGAGTCTAAGTTTGGGAGCTTTGGATAATCTCTGACTCATTTTGTCATCTAGGAACGGTCTATGTAAAAGGACTTCTAAATATATGGATGTATTTACTGCAGACATCAACTGTGCTTGTATTCATATTTCATACCTTTTCCAAAATCTGCTATGATGTTTTTCAGTAGGCATGTGAATGCGTGAATAAAATCATACTGAATATAGAGAAGGATTAACTTTACTGAGAATAGCAGCTCTTTTGTGTAAAGGCTGGTCTGTGCTTGCACGGTTCCAGCAATCCATTCCCGGTGCCTCCAGAGAATCTGGAAGAACTAATAACTACACAGCATCTCTTTCAAAATGGCATTTGTTTTACATGGTAAGCAGCATAAAGCTAACATTTAAGACTGAAGTACACTTCTTTCACCCCAAAAAGATGTCCTGTATTATATCTGATAGGTCAATAACCTTAATTTACTCACTGAATACATAGGCTAAAGATCTGGTTTTTTTAAGCAGCTCCATCATAAGCAGTAAGCATTGTGTGAAGTATTTCTTCAAGAGAAGGAAGGGCTGGCATGCCAGGGAAAGGGCAGTGATGTCTCTTTGGGAATGCCATGCAGAATCCCCAACACCCATTTTCAAGAGAGGGATCCAGTCAAAGAGATGGACTGAAAAGGTTTTTTCTGAGACTTAAGAGGTATCTTAGAAAACACAGTCAAAAGCAAAGGTGGCATTGGTCAGTCCAAGAAAATAAAGACTGAGTGAGGATGTGGCTACCATTTATAACATAATAGGGAGAGTGGAAAAATTATTTCCTCCAAAGAAAGCATTGACTTAAGTGAACAAAACTCGTCATTATTACATTTTCTTCAGGAAATTAGAAGACTTCTCAATACAGAATAACATGATTCTGGAACAGCCTTCTGATAAGAGTAGCAAATAGAAAACCACTTAGAAGATGGAGTATGTTGTTGCCTGTACCTGCAGATAACTTTTCTAAAATGTCTGTGTTCCTAAATGTCTTTTTTTTCCTAAACTGCTTTTTCACAAAAAGGATTTATTCTAACAATGGATCTCAGTCCTTCCAAATCTTATTCCCTTCACTGTTCAGCAAGATTCAAGTAAATTCTTACTTGTGGGAGAGCATAACTGAGCACCAGCTCAGCCCTGCCAATGACAGGAGTCAGAAATGGAAGAACTCTCATTGAGAAAGCCAGTGCCAAGAGTCTTAAGTTTCAGAATCTGATGCAGCTAATGAATTCATCGTTTGATCTCTCCATTTATCTGTCCAACACTTCCACATATTTACACTCCAAATGCACTGCAAAAGACCTGTTGTATTTTCAATTGAGAATACTATGATTACAGAAGTAATATCTAGAGAAACATTCCCAGGGGATGCTTCCTGGCAGCTTAAAATCAATAGAAGCGATGAGTATTTTACATCTCTTCAAATTTTGCTTCTGTTTTGACTATATAATCCTTATCTTTTACCCCCAAAGAGCATGGGTGCTTTCACTGTGGATAGATTTTTGTGTTCCTTTTGCTGAGAAAATTAAGTACTGAGTGATCTGCTTCAGAAATCTGCTCACTGGAGAATTGGTAAATATGCATGTAAACAACTGCCCTAGAGTATAATCTGAACTATTTTTGTGTTGTAGTTTGGTAGGTTAGAAGGAGGAATTAATTAAAAAAGCAGAGACTAGGTTTCAGTTCAGAAATTGTTTTTCTGTCTGCTTAGAAGTCATCCTTTCCTGCCTGCCATCATAGGTTTAGACTATTTTTGGTAAATTCTGCTCTTAGTGAAGAAGCTATTCATCACTGAATGCACCTCTGATGAAATAATTCAGTGGAATTGCCTGGGCTGGTTGGCATGGAGTTTACCCCTTATATATCCATACAGCTTCTCTCAGTCCATCTAGCACTTTGTAAGGCTATTTGAAATTGATTCTTTCTAGTTTTATGTGTCTTCCATTATAAAGGACAGATTTTCTGTTGTATTAGGGCATACTACATTCATTTTGAAGACACTTATCTATGACAGGCACTGTAACATTGCACTCTTGGGTAAACACTATGGCTCCCAATGTAGAGAAAATCAGTTCACTTTTCTGTCACTTGACTTGTTCTTCTATCCTTTTTCCTTCTCATTCATTTAAAGTACGAGTTCATTGAGGGAGAGGAAATCTCCTAGTGTTTTGGAAGAACAGCATGCAGTATAACAAGTCTTTATCTCAGGATGGGACTTTAAGTGATAAAGAGAAAATGAGAGGAAGATTCTGGTGGTGTTACCTGAGTTGAGGGTCTTTTGAGAAATCAAGGAAAAAGATAGAAAAACCAATATCTGAGGGATGGCATTCCTTGAGATGTATTAAAAGCATCCTAATACTCTCAGATTTGTTTGGGGTTAAATTTCAAATTAGCTAATGGGAAGATTTGAAAATTATTTCATTATCCTGAATACTGTTTTAAACCAGACAAACATCGATTAAAAGACTGAATCCAGAAGAATGCAGGAATCAGAGTAGGCCCAGAGGTAAAGACAATGCAGAACTTGACCACCCTGAGAATAAGTGCTGCCAGGGGCAGGAGCAGCACTGGGATGAAGAAGCAGGTTCGATGTTCCTGCCTTTGCCAGAAAAAGGGGCCATGACTGCTGCTTCTCCAAGAGGGATGAGCAAGGGGTTTTAGCTTACTCACACCAACCCTTCCCTTGGCAGTAGCAGAGGCAGGTCTCTGGCAGAGGCGAAGCAGGCAGCTGCCCCAGCAATTGCATACTTTGTCTATGTCTAGAGCTGGCTCTGCAAATCCCATTCCATTTTTTTCAGGGCTTGAATCATATACTATACCTGGCGCAAGGCCCATTCTATGCTTTGAAAGTGCTTTGGGGAAAAAATAAAAGTGCTGCAAAACAAAATTGCCAGGTGTGAGCAATCAGAGCACAATTAAATCTATTACGAATGGAATGAATTATCTCCTTAAAAAAAATATTAGCTGTTGTGGAACATGTCTCATTTAGCAATTAAAAAATGTATACGTTCAGGTGAGTCTTATTACTGCCTGGCTAACTCCTGTCATGTGCTGCTCCATGCTTTCTTTTGACAGAACTGTCTGTGTTGCAGAAAAGATTCTTCATCCAGATGTACATCAGTGAGTCACGGGCACGAGACTGCTTTATTCAGGATAGACAATGTCTAACTATGATACCAACAAACTAATGGATACTTTTAAAACTAGAGAGATATAAATGCAGAATGTATAATGGTGAGAGTTCAATGATATGGAACATACTTATCCAAGGGAGGGCATCAAGGATTAAAAGTGAGACAGGCTCTGAAGCGTTACATGGCTGAAGTGCAGATTCTGTTTTCAAGACATTAATACAGGAAGGTTATTCTCTCTAACCAGAGACACCTACATTGGGATTCTGGGGTGTCCTGTGAGGCTGGGACCGGGTAGACTGGCTTCCCAGCACTACTGTGACTCCTCTGTAAGGCAAGAGTTACGGGTCCATAGGGGAGCTTGTCCCATTCACAGTGCTTCAAATCTACCTAATCCTTAGGGACAGCCAATACGGAGTCAGCACAGAGCTCAGCAGCTGTGATCTCTTTTTTTAAGAACCCAGTGGTGATGGGTTATATATCCCACACTTCTGCTGATCTGGCAGGGAGCACTGATTTGTTTCAATTTGTGAGACCTCAATCCTGTTTCTACTTTTTCTCAGAATATATACCCTTGCTAGGTGGCTATCTGAAGAGATGCCTGTCATTGAAATCTGGCACTGGATAACAAGGAATGAAGCCAACATGAAAGACAAAACTAAAAATCGGTTCTGTAGCTCTTGTTTCCTTGACTTTATGGTATTTCATTCTTCAGCTCTTTGAGGCTCCCAATTCAGGTGGTCTGAAAGGCTCCTCTGAAACCAAGGACTTCTTCAGCAATGTAGTGGCTCTATTTTGTGCCCAGAATATGATTTGGCTCAGATACCAGTAAAGCAAGCATGCGTGACTTTAGGTGCAGTATGCTAATGCTCGCTAGGCTGTGCAAATTGAAATTTTAATACATTCCATTGGATTTGGCTGCCAAGTGTGACTGATGTCTAATTGGGCCTGAGGTCTGTAACAGTGTTAACTTGTTATGGTACAAACATGGAAACCAGAAGGTCTGATCTGGTAGCCGATCCCCTCAAACAAAACAAAAGCACGTACAGGAAGCTGGGGAAGCAGAATATCCAGGGGAAATCTGGTTCCAATTTGTGCAAGCTTTCCTGGTCATAGGCAATTAGAATCAAACTCCCACCTCAGCCAAAGGATAACAGGGTAATACCTCCCTAATGTATACTGAGGCTCTGGGCCAGGACTGAAGGGGTTGGAAAAGTATCACATGGCCCATCTTTTAGGGATGCAGGGGTCAAGTGAGCTTGTTAATAGCAGACTGTACTCCCTTCACTCTCACATAATTCTGGATCCTCTTAACTTTCTCATGGTCCCTACTAAAAGGTCCCATCTCCTTTGCCAGAAATGTGCTACTGCTTAGCAGCTGAATAATGGGTCTTGTCTCTTTGCAACAAAACAGCTTCAGGCTCCTGACCGTTCCAGACCAGAGCTGCAGCCTCTTGGCTCCTACAAGCATAGAAGCTATTGGATTAAACCAGGGTAGGTTAAAGGGTTGTCTCTAGGTAAAAAACTACTTTGCTTGACTTTTGAAGTGGGGAAAGCATCGTGTCTGATAGACAGACAGCACAACTCAGCTAATAAAAGTGACAGAGATTGGGTAGCATTTGATCAGGGGGTAAGCAGTCCTCCCCTATCCCGATTAGCTGGGTGGTATTTGCAGAATTACCTTACTGAATAATGTTTTAGGCTGAAAAGGACCCCTGGGAGTGCAAGGGGAGAAAGGAAGTGTTTGTAGGGAGACAGAAGCACTATGTAAGTTGAATGACCCTATGGCCGTGTTTAGTATAGCTTAGGTAAGTTATCAATTATTGGATAGTTGATTCAGAACAGCTAGTTTTCTTTTGGCTGTGAAATGTTCTCTTCACCTTATAGAAAGCAAATTTTGGGGTTTGAAGGACTACCTCTCATCAGCTTCATTGGTCTTGCTTGTACATTGCTCATTCCTAACACCCCTGTGATTTCCTCTGCATAATAAGAACTGAGAGTATAAAATAAAGAGGTTTAACATTCCTATGTCCTTGCATTGCTTATGTACAGCACAAGATCACAGAAAGGATTGAAATTTCTGTTCTGTCTGAGCAGGAACTATTCTACAGGAAGGGTGACAACCTTGACTGTCACCAGAGGCTGCTCTGACTCACTGTTAACCACTGCAGCATTGCAACTGGTGAACATCAGAGCTCTTGGTATTAGAATTCAGAAATTTTTTTACAAGATATTTTTCTCTATTTCTCTGCCTCTGAGCATAGCTAAACAGTGCATATTGTTAGTTATTTCAGCAGCTGTTCATCACTTTGTCTCAATCTAACCATCCTCTTTTGGAAAGAAGCTGCAGTCTTCCATTGTTACTGGAAGGCTTAGGCTTGATCTTTGCAGTTTTACACCTTTAGCTGAACAATCTTCTTGAATACTCACAGGAGTATCCAGGTAAGGTCTTTATAGCTTGTTCTGACAGAATTTTTTCTTCCCGACTCTCCCCTTCTTTTACAAAGTGTATTTCGGCATCATCTCTGAACTTCCTACTGGCAACTACCTCTTTGCTGAGAAGTGACATTCTTTCACGGTCTAACGCCCAGTGTCTTGTTCCTGTCTTGTTTTCATGTAATCTACTTTTAACAACTCCAGACATCTTGGCAGGAGGTCTGAAATGTACTCACTATCTGTATTTCTTGGCCTTTTTCTGATAAGACTTAGAGTTTCTCTGCTCCCTACGGACCCTCATACGAACATGGAAGAGGAATGCAAAATTCTACTCTCTTTCTCCCTCGCTGTGTTTAAGTGTACCAGGAATGGCAATTCCTGCACTCCTGGGAATGCAGGCATGCTAACCTTGGATAGCAAGAGGATGGAAGGGTATGGGCCCAGTCCTGTTCTCTGCCTGCATCACTGGACAACATCTGGGAGAGCTCCATGGGAGTCTAAGAATGAAGCTGCACAACTTCTTTTTCATAACAGGTTTCTTAAAGCCCCATTTTGATACTTGACACTTTTGTGTAACACTTTAACACTTAACGCTATATGACAATAACTTTATTCTCTTAGGTGGTTGTTTACTAATAGATTATGTATTTATACCCTGGCAGAGCCATGAGCTGCTACTTTCTGACTTCTGAAGACTAATCCAGGTAGATGGATTCTTCTCTTCACTTCACACTCTGTCACATCATATTAATCAGACTTGAGTTAACAAAATATCCCAGATATTAGAATGTTCTGATATTTGGCCCCTTTCATTGCTTTTTTTTTTTTTTTCCCCTAACATATTTCAGACACTTTTCAATAAAACATTTGTCTTGGACAATTAGACTGAGATAAGTCTACAAAAATTGGAAACTGAGGGAGAAAAAGGAAACCTTTAACATTACTTAGTGATATGTTCAGTCAGCTGTGCACATTTCTGGTTTATAGCATGAGTTAAAAGGAATTAGTACATTGAGTATCAGTAGTAAGTGTAGGGATAGCTCATTAAAACAAATGTGGATTTTATACACCTTGTAGAAAGTTGTATGACCATTTCAACCTTTACATAATAATCCATTAAATGTTATGGAAAATAAAAAATTTATTTCCATTTGTAAGAGTTTTACATCCTCGTGTGAAAAAGCCTTTCATTTCAAACAAGTTCTGTTCGCTGATTAAATCCTATAGGTAGGGTAAAAGCATTAATAGATTTTTCCATCTTCACCTCACTGATCTTCAATCTCAGGTTCTTTCCAACTCTGCACTTTTTTAGAGGACAGTAATTTGCTGAAGGAATTCTTAGCAAGTTGATGTCAATCTGATTACAATTAACAATATATTCCATTTCCCTCCTTCAAATGAAGTTGAATGATGTCAGTACAAGTCAGAAAAGGGATATAAAATAAGCTGAGGTCTCTCTAGACTTCTATAAATATAGGGTTTGTTCTTTTATGGTAGATAGCAATTTCTTGTATGGATCCCACCAGTTTTCTGGTCGTTTGGATCTGACAAGGTAAATGAGTAATAAAAGAAAGGTAGATACAAAGAAAATGCAGTTGTCTGGATGTATTGAGCCCACTTGATGGTGTTCAGACTATTTTTACTTATTTTTATAGACATTCATTCTGTTCAGGCCTGCTAATGTATGTCAAATATCACATAAATGAATAAAGAAATAAACGATTCTTATGTACTAATGGAAATTATATAGTCTAAAATTAGTGCATCTACTGCAGCACAGAATAATAGAAACTGAACAACTTGTTCTCTTCTCTGTAAATTGAATTCAAATATAAATATGAAATATAACAGCTTTTGGTTAAAATAGAGGGTCCCACTAATTCAGAACACATGGGTAGCCCCACTAGAGCCATATAAGGAGCAGGCAGGTGACCAACCACAAGCATAGGGGAGGTAGAACACAGGCTCAGCAGGTTGCAGTATGTACTGGCAGCATGTGAAGCCACAAAATCATCATGTTCTGGTGGTGGCAATGGACCATAGGAGTGCTTTGCTGGGAGGCTTTGACTTGCAGGTTACCTGGTGCAAGTGGGTTGTGATGACTGACCCCAAGGACAGCAGGCTTGCTCCCAGCATCAGCTCCTGCTAGCATTTGCTGAGGACTATCTGAAAAGCTCCTGAGGGAGACTACTAGGGTTTGGGAAGGCTGCAGAAAGAGGTGCCTGACACACAGATCCTGAGAAGGCTATTAGTAACTGTGCTGCTCCACGTGAAATTCAAGGGGGAAATGTCTGAGGAATCACCATTTGGAGAGCCTGGACTGAAGCCGAAATGTTAAAGGATAGGAGACAAGACATGCAAAAAGAGCACCCACGCCTTTCTCCAACAGGTGCTAGATATTTGTGCCTTCTCATGCACCACAGCTGAGATGTTTCTTGCCTGGTGCAGCTGTAGTCTCACCTACCCTCTGCAGCCTGGGAAAGGAGTGACTCTCTCTGCAACTCCAGAATGAATGCAAAGAAGGTAAATAATAGGACCCTAAATTATGAGCACCTTCTGACCTGTTGTTTTTCATGAATGAGGCACAGCAATAAATGTGTAATGGACACTTCGTAGTGAATGGCTGCCAATACTAAAGGTAAATGGCTTATTGCCTTAATCTCCCTCTCCCTTACTATTCAGGGGTAAAGAAAGATATAGAAAGTATATCACATCTGCCTTTTATTGTGTAGTGTGAGTAGATTGTGGGTTATACAGTTTAGCTCCCCCTGTGCTAGATCACCTGCGCTCCAATGCTGTTTGGCCACTGCAATTTATATCCCTATTTCTCTTCCTTCAGCTTCTCACCTAATCAAATCTCACAGAGAATCTAAACAGAAAAAATATGCAAAGAAAAAGTTAAAGAAGATATCAAAATTTTTCCTTTAATTCAAGACTCAAATAAGTACTTTGGGCTACAGAGATGTGCTTCCTACTATCATGTTCTATAATCCATTTAATCAATTAATCCAGATTTTTCTTAAAAGTAAATTGATTTTAGTTTTTAGCCCCACTTTTATGGTTATAAATAGTCTTTCAACTGTAATACTAAATGTATGCCTGCTCTGTTCATGCTTATTTGTTTTTATACCTGTGCTGCCCTGCGGCTTAAAGCATTTATCTCCCTCTCTGCTCTTTCATACCTTTTGTTTACTTTACCTTAAGAACAAGGTGGGGGAGAAATAGTGGAGAGAGGAGACAGTAAGAAAAAATACTTGGGAATAAGTGAGGTTTAACAAGGAATCTCCAGGTAGTTAAAGTATTTGGTGAGTTTGGAGGTTGACCTTTTCTTCTCCCTTGTACTTGTGCTAGTGTTGGCTTATGTTGGTTATATCCACTGATTTGTGACATTTGTCTCTGTGAAAAGGAAATTGCAGAAATCTAGCTGAGGGAAATGTAAGGAGAAGCTGCAAAACCACCCGAACACCTCATGGGGTGAGGGTAGAGGGGACTGAGCAGGTCAGGACAGGACACTGGGTGCAAGGACCTGACCAAGAGTTGCGTGAGGTGAAGAGCACTCGCTCTGTTTCTACCTTGAAGACTGATCTCTTCTATTTGAACTCTGGATGTTTGCTGTTGTCACTGCAGCAGTTTCGTTATTTCAATAAAGATCAGATGGTTATTCTGGTAGCATTTTAAGCAGGGCTTGCAGATTGCTGCTGTTGGCACCCTGCTTCCTGTGTTCCCCAAATAAAGGAGGTGAATGTTTGTTTACTGCTCCCAACTTCAGAGTGCCTTTATCACCACGGTAACAACACAATGAGGTTTTTAAATGAATATTTTATTTTTAAGTGCAGGAATACTCTCCTGGTAAAGATGAGAGTATTGAGACAAATAGACCAAGGATCAAAGCCCTCTGTCAGACCTAGGGTGGGAGCTAAGATCTTTCTGTCCCTGAATTTTCTGTGCCATGCTGATGTGCCCTTTTCCCCAGGCGTCCATGGTTTTGCCATGTTCTGCAGGCAGGCCTGGGCAGGTAGCATTGGAATTCAAAAAGTTTAATCAGAAATCATTCCTCTGAAAGAGTAACATTCTCCCTGCATAATGAAGCTGCCTGTTGTCCCAGAAGAGAAGAACCCATTCCTTGGCTTAAGCTAAGGCACTTCCAAGGAAGAAGCCTGCTCTGTGACAGAAACATACATGGTTTTAATGTCAAATCACTTGAATATTCATATTTTGCTGTGTCGTTTGTAGAGCAGGCTACAACTATTTTTTGTTCAAGTAATACTTTTTTGGCTGGGGAACTGATAAGGAGACTCTGAGATTTATTTTTTTTTTCCTACCTTACAGATAACTTTTGTGGCGCTTAATCCCTTCCAGTCCTAAGGAAAAGCTTTGATGTTCTCATGTATTCTTATGAGCTGCACAAAATAATCTCAAATAAATTCTTCGTGTAGTGACCTTCTTCGTTAGTGTTAAGTTCTCTGCCTCCAGGGCAGGTTCAAAATTCTGGCAGTGGCCAGCTGTATTTGTTTGCTGTGAGTGGTCCCATTGACTGCTGGACTCAGTGATGCAACTCTTCTTCCCATTGGTGCTTGCAATTTTTATTTTTTTTTTCAGGCTGCTCCCTGATCTTTGTTATGGCTTCTTTTTAATAGCATACTCTCCTCTGTCAGGTCTTTTTATGCTGCTCCAACCAAGTAACTTTCTTCTTGTAGGGTGAATCCAATACTGGGGTGTTCACAGACTGAAAATGTTGTTCAACTTTGCATACTGGGGAAACAGAGGGTTTGTAAGGTCAAAGAGTGAACAGGAATCTTCATTAAACTAAACACAGACTAAAGACTTTTCCCTTCCAAAATGGCCTGGAATATGTTGACTGGGGTTATGAGATTTTGAGCAGAAATTTTTAAGATTTCCTCACAATAATGAATCAATATAGGTTGCTGTAAGATCTTTTTAAGGAGAGACTGAAGCCTCTGGCTTTCCAAATAGGTGCTTTTCATAAGCTGAAATTCAGATGAAAAACTTACATTGAGAAGAGGATAAGAAGGTACAGTGAAGGACAGGCTGACTACATTATACTGGAAGACCTATTGATTGGGCAGTGCCTCCAGTTCAGCGTGTTTAATCATTTTCTGCTTTGTGCAGGCTGCTTTATAGCCCTGAGTTGGCACGGCTCTTGCCTGCACACGTGGGCAATGGAATAAAAGTAAAGGGCTCTGAGGGATTCTTGAATTTGAAGAAACATCATGTACTACAAGTAATAATCTGTTCTGGGTAGGTGTGTACAGCTTGGTAGTGTGTTTTTTATTGTTATTTTATTTTGCAGCATCAGGCACTTAAAAACTGTACATGGAACTGCACCATTCACATCCCTGTTGTAAAATATGACTGCCTTCTATCTATTAGTAGTAATGGCAGTGCCTTAGCAGCGCTAGCAGAGGTGATTGGAAAAGGTGTCTGTGTTAATATGAAGAATACCACTGTTCAGTTCCAAGCAAAAACCAATTTTATACAACTGCATGCCATACAGTAATTAATTTTTTCCCTAGCTCTGAGCTGTAGCTAATCTATGTATTTGCAGCATACCTATTACTGCAATATTTAGATGTTTTCATATTTGGTGTTTAGAAGTGTTTGATGTTTATTTAACTAATTGGAGAAAATACAGACTATCCACTTTCATAAATGAAAGAGCAAAAATTAATCCAAAAGTAACCACATTATTCTGAAGTACTACATCAACTAAGTTAAAATGGAGTTTTCACAGTAAGATTAATTATGCTCTGTGTTTCCTGTTGAGTAATTGTGTTCAATAAAAATCACTCTGTACAGTTCAGTACAAGCTGCCATTTCAGCGAGTGGTGTGTAATGGGCTGAGATGTGCACCCTGATGTGTTTTACACAAGAGATTTCCACAAATCTGTTCCATTTCATCACTGGGAAAGGACTTGTGCATGTTCAGGGGAACGTGGGGCCTGGCATACCTGCCTCTTTGGGAACAAATGTGCCCAGCAGAGGTGATTTTCTGGCAGCTGGAAAAGCACTTCTCCCTGGGAGGTGGCTCTCAAATGGAGGGTTTTTTTCCTCTCCCATGTTTGTGTATCCTGATGAAGTGAGTGTGCTTAGGGACGGGGAAGCATGCTGGGAACAGACTGGGAGAGATGGTTGTGTCAGGGATAAGATGGAAGGGTTTTTGTAAGGCACTGTGGTGAGCAGGAGCAAGGGGAAATTTTGGCTTTCAGTAGTTTCTTGGGAATTTACTGTTGTGACAGTTTCCTGGTTGGCACAGAAGGACAGAGAGTAGGGTGCTCCCCAAGCTGTCTGGCTGGAGCAGCCTTTTCTCTGAGGCTTCAAGTTTGATCCTGTCATCTGTTCTCTACTCTGTTCCTTGCTATTTTCTCTAAAGCTTCCCAGATCTAGTCCCTAGATGAGAAAGCAGCCCAGAAATTGAATCAGATAATATATCCCATTATCCTGGACGAACGCTGACCTCCGTGCTCCATCTTGTTATCTTTCCCAAAACTGCAGTTGTAGGGGCACTCTCTTGACCTTTTTCCTCAAGGGACAAGTATCGGATCAAGAAAAATTCATAAAGATGTTTCTAAATATTTTGAAACTTATCACCCTTTAATTAGCATAAGATAGACAAAAGGGTTGCTGAGCATTACAACAGGCTGACTAGGGAAGTGATTAAATACCTCCATCCCTGGAGGTATTTAAAAGACATATAGATGTGGTGCTTAGGGACATGGTTTAGTGGTGGACTTGGCAGTCCTAGGTTAACAGTTGAACTCAATCTTAAGGGTCTTTTCCAACATAAATGTTTCCATTAAATTAACAAGTACATGCACTTGCCCCCCTCCCTTTCGTTTCCTACAGTCCTGGAAAAGATTTTTCTAAGCCCCCTGAGACCATTCCTTTCTATCATTATGTTAATCCCAATTACAAACACTCTGTTGGGGCCAGACAAATTTTTTTTAAGCAACTGATATTCTGATGTCTGGAGAGATTAAAACTTTTCTATAGGTCTTTTGGTATTTCCTTACCAGGTTTATTCTCTGGCTCTCAGCTACATTCTTACATTGTATTGACTTCAGTAGGGTTCTAGTTACATTGCAGATATCAGGCTTTTCGGCTCTTCATCTTAACAATGATGATGAGGAACTTTATCAGGTAAAACAGCACATCAGATTACATTCATGAGCATAAGGATACACAGAACATGCAGCTGTGGAATAAGTCACCTAACTGACCACAAGTAAAAATATGTGTGTATCCACACATGGGAAGTGAGAGAGTGTGTGTTCATGTCTGCCTACCTCTGGCCCCAACATAAAATTTCTAAAGGAAGATAGGGAACTTGCCACAGTTATTCCTGGATAGAAACACTTTGTGTCTTTTTGGTAAACACTTTTTTCTTTAAGTGAAATAGAGTTGTAAAACCACGTAATTATAACTGATTGAGCTTGATGTTTATCAGAAATTACTCTGCTGGATGACATCTTTCACAGGGGTGGGAAAAGTAAACAACATATGTCCTTTTATATGGGACATATAAAAGAAAAGAACTATAAAAGAAAAGAAGAACTATAAAAGAAAAGAAATATATAAAAGAAAAGAAAAACTTTTTAGTTTTTCTAAAATATAAAAGAAAAACTACTGAAATGAAACACGTTGATACATGTTACCCTTCAAACTCCAGTTCCCTCCAGAGGGAATCCCAGTATGCAAAGGGCCTGGACTAGGGGTATGTAGAATCATAGACTTATGCTGGAAGGTTCCTCTGAAAATCACGTGCCCTCTGATCATTTTTGTGGACCTACTCAAACATATGCTCAGCATATGACTATTTGAGTAGACTCAACCTTCCACAAAAACTTATCTGGTCTTTAGCTTGCTTCTAGCTTTCTCCTCTGCCAGTCTGAACAGTTTCTGCCAGAGTTACACCTCTTTTTCCCTACTGAGGGGAGGATGTCAAATTTCCTATCATGGCACCCCAATGCAAGTGGTCCTCCCATTGTGTGATAGAGGGGGTTGCTTGGATCAAACTATGCAGGTATCAATGGGAGCACTACAGGAATGGGAATCTGAAAAAGAAAAAAAGAAAGCTTGTCTTTCCTGTGCCTTTAAGATCTGCTGCATAGTGAAAGGCTAGACATCTCTACTCTTTCACTTGATGTAAAATTTCTTGACTGAACTCAAAATAAGTACACCAGATTAAAGAGGAGGCATATCTGTAGTATGCAGTAGACTCTCCAGTTTGTTCTTGTGTTTTAGTATCATTGCTGGTGTGACTACAGGAATGGTCAAGAAGACAGTATTTCTCCCAGTTGTGTAATTTTTAGCCAACTCTTCTCAGTGCAGCTGCAGCATTTATTCATTCTCATTCCAATCTTGTCTCCTTTGATATCTTTTTAATTGGATGCATGACACCTTCTCTGCCAGAGCAAAATGCCACAAGCATACAAGGTGCTCACTTGTAAGGAAAAGCAGCCTGATCTGCAAATCCCTTTCTTCAACCCTCCATTGATTTCCAACCCCCCCTTCCCCCCCTCCCTCCACCATTTCCATTCTCTCAATTGGAAAGATAAGGCTTACTGCTAGCATTGCAGAGTGCAAGCAGCTCTGGTTTAGCATTATTTTTAGGAAGAGCATTTAAAAGTGTATTTTAGAAAGATTCCAGTGGCAGTTAGAAATAGATGCGTGTATAAGTATGTATTTACATGCACCCAATGTATGTATGTATTTACATGTATGTATTTACAAAGTACACAAGCCTGATGCCTGAATAGATGCAGAGCTGGGATGTTGTCCCCATTTGAAACCACAAGTAGCTTAATGTATCTGCTTGGGAGCCACGGATAAGGAAAGAAGACAAGTGTCTTAGAAAGATGAGCTGAAATCTTCAACTACAGAAAGGGACCTGGAGTGCAGGGTTCCCATTGCTGAGCCCTGGGGCTGCCCGATAGCTATGAGCTTGGAACTGTCACCCATAGGCTCTATATGCTGGGCTAGGGGAGCTGCAGTTGCTGAGCTTATTTATGTAAGTGCTGAATGTTTTGTTTTAAATTACATGCTTAAAATGTCCATTTGTTCCCATTTGAATATACTCCATTCAAACTTGCCAAGATTTATGTTCTAAAATCGGAACTGATGTCCCATTCTTTACAATCACTGTATTAGCACTCAAATAGTCTTTCTACCCAGCTGGAGAGCCCTTTGAACAATCAGAGCACCTAAATATGGGAGATCCATATCAAGAATGCAGTTTATAATGCACAACTTAAAGTCCAAACAGTACTTCTGAGAATGGGAGCAAAAGATACAAAGATCAAAAAACGTAAAATGTCCTGTTTCTTTCCAAGTCAAAGCAAGTGTATAACTTCAAATGTGAAGAACTACACAGAAAGCGTGGTGATACCATATTTATCTAATGACAACTGCAGTAACTCATGAGCTTTTAATGACATAGCATCAAATAGCAAATATGAACTCATTATGCAATGACTCTTCTGCAGTTCTGAATCTTTCTCTGGTGTAGTACTAATCACTGAACTCCCATGCCCCACTGCCCCACCCACATCTATATTTGAAGTAGATAACCACTTCATGGAGGTGCCTCATAGTTTCCTATATGCTTAATTCATGTTTTCCTTTTAGACTGTGAAAGAGGTCTCCATCATTCACATTTTACAGATGAAAACAGAGACCTGAAAATGTTAAAAGTCAGATCCATACAGTAATTTGAATCTTGAATCCCCTTTGAGATGTTTGTAGTAGCTGTTTGTATTTTGAGGTAAAATAACTTAAACTTGTCTGTTTCATGGATTTTCCTGCAAGGATGCTTCCAGCTTGGCTACGAAGTTCCACCTTATTAAACAGGCCCCTTGGTCTCTTTAACCTTTGCCTTTTGGACCTGTAAGGAGGAGTCTGCAGGGGTACCCTATGGCATCAGCAGTTTTTTGCCAACAGCTGCTGTCCTGCTGCTGCTCCTCCTGCCTGGGTGCAGCATGTGTTACCCACAGTGATTGGGCAGCAAAAATGCCTCAGGTTTTCCCATGTGGTAGAAGACTCTCTCTGCTTTGTTACATCCCTCTAAGGGCCTCCTCTAGTGGTTTCGTGCAAGAAGAGGAGGATCTGAAAGTCTCTTTGACTGATATCTCAATCTGTCTTTTGATTTCTCCTTCTGCCTGTTTCACCTAGCTTCTGTCACTAATAATTTGCTTTTAAACGTAATGGATAAGCTTCCAAACCATCCATCTCCTCCTTCAACCACAACTTCTTTCAGTGAGAAGTTACATTTTAACTTAATGTGAATTTGTAAAGAAACCTTTAGATAATAGACAGCTCTAATATTCTGACATCGCTGAAGCGATTTATTAGAAGAATAAATCAAAAAAAAATTCTCCTGCTGCTGCCTGAGCAAAATGGGGAGAAGGATAGCGAAAAGGCCCCAATACTGTGATGCTACACAACAGCAATTACCGTAAGCTGAAAAGGGCACAGAAATGGTAGTTACAGTTGGGCTTCTCTCTCTGAAGCTGAGAGACGTCAGGACAGGAGTGGGGAGCATTACTTGAAACTGACATAATGTTAAATTGCCTTCATCTCACGCTGTTTTTTATTCCTTATTGGCTGACCTTTTTTCATGCACAGAAAAACAACAGAGTAAATCAAAGATATTACCTGTAGAAACTGCAGTAACTATTTTCACCTGAATGCAGTTGAGTCTGCTCACACTAGTGGTGAATTTAGGCCTTAAAGGTACTGTTAGTAGTACTTTGCTTGCAAGAACTTATACAGTGATGCTTCTCCAGTATCCTGAAGTGGTATCAAGGGTCTGTATCTGTGCAATGAGTAGCACTGGTTTAGTGGGGAGTAATTGTCCTTGGGGACAAGCTGGGATCAAATAAAGGACAAGTTGGTGTATCTGTATCTTTCCTCATAAGGGGTCTATGCTACCATGCTGTAGAGACGAAATAGCGATGGGGAGAAAAACAGTCACAAGTGAGTTTTGAAATAATTTGTGAAACAGGGAGGAAGCAACAAGTACCATAGGCATTTTGATTTTGCTAAGGGATGTCCTGCTTTGGAATTTGTTCCTGCCCCTTGGATGAATAAAACTACTTATTTCAGAAATGGTTATTCTGTTCCTAGAGCAAGAACTAAAATTTTCTTGTTCTATGATCTCTGCCCAAAGTAATAAGGGCTTGCATGCCTGTTTTGGTTTTGACAGAAGCCCCTCAAAGAACTTGGAGAAGTCACTTAACCATTCTCAGAGTCACCTTTAAGAAGGCAATAATGTTTGCAGGAGCCACAGAGGCTCCACTGAGACTTGGTTGACATCTGGAAGTGCAAATGTTCTTTTGTTGGCCAAACAAACCTACACAGTGCAGAGGCAGAAAGCAATTATTTTAGATTTCTCTCTCTCTGCTATGCTTCTGCACTTTGTTCAAAGAAGGGGAGGCAAAAAATACATGCCTTATATTTCCTTTACGTTACAACTCCAACACAAGGTTTACAATTTTAATGCTTTACATGCTGATCTAGTGTTTTGGGTTTCTTTTTATGTGACTGATAAGCAATTTAATGATTACTTGCATCATTCTCATTATGCAGGTAGCGATGTATCTACCTTTAGATACACAGATAACGCTATAGAGCTGATGAATGTCCAGAATCATTAGTAATTTGACCTTCCTGTCTGATTCATGCTTATGAATCTAATAATAAATAATCACATGGGGAAGAGTCAATAGAGAAATAATGTAATATACTTCTTTTAGTACCCTAATTCAGCAGAATAAACCATGACAAGCATTTCAGTAATTTACTATAGTAAGTGCTCTCAGCAGCTTCTGTATTTCAGCTGTTTGGTGCTCTAGCATGAAGATAATTATCTTGGTAATTAGTTATATTGTTATTTAATAGTCCCAAGACAATATTCTATTTTTCGAAGGAACAGGCCTTTCCTCCTATATCTTCCTCCCCCATTACGAAAAATGTTTATCTATGAATCTTTCCCTTTGCCAAATCTTTTTTTTTTCTTTTTTTTTTCTGTTTACTACTTTCTCTAAAAAGATCCTAGTTATTGAAAGACAGCTTGTGCTTAGCAGCTGCATCAACAAAGCCACAGGAGACTCCCTCTTCTTGTGTCTCTCTGAGAAAGCCAAGGGAACTACACCTGAACAAGCAGGGTTGGCAAGGGAGCTCAGATAAGGGGAGAACAACCATCGGCAGCACTGCAGACTGAAACCATAGAGCTGCCCTCTAAAACCTGGGTGTCTTCTCACCTGGGCTTCTAGAGAAACAAGTAAAATTAAAAGATTGATGAAGTGGATTGTCACTGAGGAGAATAGTGAACGTCAGTCTCTGAAGTTTGATGAAAATTAGTCTTTGTTACAGTCTCATCACCTTAGACAGTGAGTTTCCTGGAGTAAAAGTGGTGAAAAACAGCAGTCTGAAGGAAGAAACCAAGATGAGGAAGAATGAACTACTTCCTGGGAGGACTTGATCTTAGGTAACTTAAATAAGTGATTAATCTCCCAAAGTTACTGGATTGAGAAACGTCTGAGGTCTGCAGAATGTTAGCTGTTAGAGTTACCATTTGGGGAGGGGAAGAGGTGGAACTGTTGATGGAGCATGAAGGAGAAACCCTCCAGAAGGTGAAGGGGGGCAACAACTGATGAAAAGACATAAGGCTAGGGAGAGGTGGGGGAAAAGGCTGGAGACTTCTGAATTTGAATTTGAGTGTAGCTGGTTATGACCTTAATAAAAGGACACTTCCCCCAGTGTCATACTCACTCTCAAAGTGATTCTTATTCCTTCTGTTTAAAAGGAACAGACTGTTGTCTCTTTTTTTTTTTTTTTTTTTTCCTGTCTCACATCACTCCCTCTGTGGTATTATTTCTTACAGCCTTAGCAGGAAACAGCTTGTTTGCATATATCTTTTATAATAAACAACATAGCTTCCAGTTTATTTAATGCTTCCAGACTTTGTGTTTTCTGGTTGCTGGCCTTCTTGCAGTTGTCCCTTCGAACAACGCTGGTTCTAAGAAGCCAAGCTTTTCTCTAACTTTTTGACTGTACAGAAGATGATCTATTTTTTATATTTTTTTTTTTTTAAATCACTTAGTGACTCAAACTCCACAAAGTACCATTCCTACTTCTCACCAGCTGGTGGTCCATATGCCGCTGCATCTCTGCTCTTGTAAATACAAGTTTGAAGTCATCCTCACAGTTCAGACTTTTGGTGGTTAATATGGCAATATGTTAAAATGTCAAATGATGCAGAATGAGTGAATCGGGGGGGTGAAAGAACCCCAACAGTATTCTGCACATTTATAAGACATTTCTTCTAAGGGGCTCCCAGGGGTTTGCAGATGTCAGAGGATTTGTGCAAGCCTGATAGGGTCAGCATGGGCCTGGGATTTGGGATCTACAGCATCTTGAGAGAAGCATCTGTGAGAGGCAGCGGCTCCCAGCTTCTCAATGTTGTCTACCAACATGTTTAAGCTCTAAATTAGGAACAAAAAAACCAGCTTGGCTCTTTGCCTATGAAAGATTGCCAGTTTCTAGCTGAAACTCTTCATTACTCTAGAAAGGGTGCTCAAGTGTTCCCTTGAGGAGATGGAAGTTTGATGGAAGTTTGTGATCTATACAGTGCTCAAAAAAAAAAAAAAAAGGAAGAAAAAGAAGACAATCCTTTGAACCTTGACAGTACTTCTGAGAGAGTCCTAATATTTGTGGCTGTAACCCATGTCTGCATGTCTGTAGAGCAAGACTGTCAGATCCTTCAAAGGTTTAGACCTCAGTCCATGTTTTCAACTCAGTAATGGCAGCACCTTCATCACCTGTATTTGAAGCAGATGTACAATCTGTGACCTATTATACTTCCTCTTTCCATTGCATAATTGCCCTTAATTTCAGCAATCAGGGCATGACTCTGCAAGCCAATGCCCTAATTTCTAGTGCTGAAGAAAACAGTCAGGTTAAGAATAGAAAATACAACTAATAATAGCTTTCTGTAAAAGAGCTGCCACTAGTAAAGGGACAACAGTTTTGTTGATTGTACTGATTCTGATGCTTTCTATCATTGTGAAAGTTGCAGTTAACTAGTCTCTAGTTCTCTTGCTCATAGCAAAGTTATAAAGGAAACAAGTTCGAAGTGGATTTAGAAAAACTTGAATAGCTTAGCAGCTTTGTGCCGTGAATGTAGGTGTACATCAGCTACGGTTCCAATTAATGCAGACTTGTAGCAGGCAACATTCTAGATATGAGTGACAGCAGTATCATGTGAATGTTTTGTTCTTCATATGAATACAAAAATGTGTAAATAACATTACCTTTTACATACAAGAATATGTTCTTTCTCGAGTCTCTTTCTGATTCCATTAATATCTCTGCAAAATTGTAGTTAACAGTTTTCAGCTTCTGTGTGGTCTGTGCAAACCAATACATAATGTAACTAATCTATGCATAATGAGGTAGATAACACTCAAAAAGGAGCTGTAGTTCTGGGAAAAACTGGAGTCCTCCAAGGATGCAATAATGGATTAATTCAGTTACTTAGAATTCAGCATGCGACCATATCTACGCCTATTTATATCTTAAGATGCTTTCCCAATGTTGTGTATATAGAAATGATGAATAAGGAGATGGGATGGTCTAGAAATCCAGGCTGGCAATTTAATCAGAAATGTCTGCTCTGCATACCAAAATAATTAGGGGTTCAATGCTATAGGAAACTTAAGATGAAAATCCTGATAAAATTTGTTTTTACTGTGTGGAAGAATTTTGAGAGCTCTTCAGGGGATGGAGATGAGAATGCAAAGCAACTGCAAAACCACAGAAGAGTAGTCCAGTCTACATTGTATTACCAGAAAAATATTCATTAGAATTTTACTATCAAAACTGTAAATGAAATTTTACATGTTCCTTGAATCCAAGTAACATGTAGCTGTTATTGTTTATTCGCTGCATGTTCCTAGTTTATAATAAAGCTTGTTTTCCACAATGGGCCATGGGAGGGTTTTCACTGCATTAAAAAAAAATGCTTTTAGATGAGAACAATGTTCTTCAAAGCAAAGTATAGTAAGCAAAGCTAGCTAGGTTAGCATTGTTTCTCTCAAATAGCTCCAAGTGCACTGTATGCTGGAATTAATGGGACATGTCTCTCAGAGGTTTTTGTCTTTTACATTTAGGTGATATCCAGTCCTGGTTTGTAAAGAAAACCCTTTAGAAGCTCACAGCATGTGAAACCCATCACTTCTACTAACTGAATCTACCAAGGAAAGCAAGTTGAAGTCTACAGTTACTGTAAGTATCTGCATCAGCAGCTTTTTCAAGGTGGAGAAAAAAAAAATGTTCCTGTTTTCAGGAGTTTCCTGTTGAAATATTTGCATCATATACAGTAGACAAGACAGCTTTACTCCTCTAAAATGGCATTTGTTAGCAGACTACCAGTTTAGTGCTATAATGTCTTGTACTTTTAATTTCTTGGAAAAAAAATTTCCATTGCTTTTATGTTATGATTTCTCTTGTGGATTGAGAAGGAGGGAAGTGGGGAGGGTGGGGGAGTTGCTCTGTTAACAAACAGTATAGGTCAGCTAAATTTGGCCTGAAGAAACTCATGTTAGTTGTCTCTACCTATGACTCATTTCTTCCCTCTCCTGCCCATATGCTCTGTTGCCAGAGCTACCTCTTGAGTTGTACAAAGGGATAATTAACCTTCCCCACAGAAAAGCCAAGACTCTTGAATTTGGTCACTCCTTCACATGGGACTGGAGAGAACTGTGTACCTCCTAGAGCCTTCCTTTTCTCGGTTCCTCCAGTAATGAAATAGAGAACATTTGATATAATGACAAGGCACAAACTGGCTGCATCTTCTAAAGGAAAAAAACAAGACCACAGAAACATGAAAACATGCTTCAGGAGGCTCCACAACTGGCAATATCATTTTAGCAAGGTACTACTATGATATCTCCAGTTGCAGAGCAAGGGAAATGTTTTGTCTTCTTCAAGTGGGAAAATAGAAGCAAAGTGAATGAAGGGACTCTATCTCTTTACAATCCCCCTACTTGCCCCCAAACTTGCCAGATATCTAGGGGCTCCAGAGGAAAGGTTGGCACTAACTGGCTGTCCTAGGCAATGTGAGCTGAAAATCTCCTCAGGAGCCTGCCTGTCATGCTCATGGCACTTGGTGGCATTGTTATAGTAAGGACAGGGACAAGCCAGGAAGATTTTGTCCTTTCTAAAGGCTTGTGAGGGGTCAGAAATTAAGTGGAACTGGTGAGGCTGAGATTTGTCACTCTGCTGATGTGGGTTGAGAAGCCAGTCGCTTCCCCGTGTGACTGTCTGGCACTGTTTGTGAGGCTGCAAGGAGAGGGCAGAGTGGGGGTACTGGGGCCAGCTGCTTGGCAGATTTGGACAAAAATAAGTCAGGTCAGTCATGCACCCCTTTCAGCAAGAGCCTGTCTATGTATTCAGCACTGGACAGGGTAGGCCTGAAGGTCTATTTGGACTTGTGTAAAAACTTCTTGCTCTGTTTTTTTTTTTTTTTGACTAGGAATATAAAATTTTCCAATGTGTGAGCTATGGTATTGCTTTCCAAGTAATTTATTTAAATATCATTGCTGGTCTGTCTTTCACCACTCTACTTGCATTGATTTGTGCGGCTTTTTTGCGGCTATTTTGCTGGGTTTCTTACTTTGTTCTTACTTTGAACTTATTTTTGACTCACTTGATCTTTCACTCTTTAATTGTCAATCTCTCATCAATCTAAATCAGAATGCAAATACAAATAAAAACATCATTGCTATTCAGCATTTGAGAGTCAAAACTGAATGTGCAACTCATTTTCAGTTCAAACAGAACTGTTTCAGTGCTATAGAGTGTACGCGGTCTAAAAATCTTTATTTCCTAATAGAAAGCAGCACTTTCCTCCTCATGAAGGATGTGCCTCTGTCTGTGAATCTACTTTGTTACTAGTTCCCAGCTGAGTTGTTAAGAATATTGGGTAGAGCTGCAAAACATATATTTTTCAGCCACTCATGGCTCTGCATTAAGCCTTGGAATATATTTAGTACGTGTTGTTCTGGACTGTTTCTGATTAACTCCCTGGAAATACTACTTCCTTGTTAACAGGACAGAGATTGGATTCATATCAAGAGGAAATAATATCTCAAAGGGCAAGGTACCCAGCAGTTACAAACTTAGTTAAATATGCGTATGCAAAGTCACTTGCCATGCATTTAGTGCTACTTAAATGTCATTTCAAGCACCTACATCTGCAGGACTTCTTGGCAGTAAGACCAATTATACAGATATATAGACAATCTCTTTTTCCATCTGCAGAATACTCTGTACAGGCGAAGCACTGAAAACTGTTAATTTGTGCAGTACCTTGGTTAAGCCAGCATCCCTGAGTTAAATAGCAGCTCAAAGATTTAACATTTCTTAAACAGAAATGCACAGAAAAGAGGAGAGTTGATTGCTTATCTCTTTAAATTGCCTACTCCAAGAGTGAGCTCTTGGGGGATGGTGAGGGAAAAGATTAAGTTGCCATTCATTGCTGGGAATTCCAGTAGAGCTCTTGGAAGGCCTTAAAAATAGAGCAGCTCCTTAAACTGATCCTCTTGTCTAAATGGCAGTTACAGCTAACAGAAACATAAAATGAGCTCATTTGTTTGACCCGATTTGTACGGAAACTTCAAAGTTAAGGCCCTTTGCTCTAACAGGGATATGAGACCTGGTCTTGTTGAACAGAGGGCAGCAATTTGGAGCTGTTGAGTCATGAAAGCTTCTTGTGAACATGAGGGTCTTTGTAGCACAGCAGGGACACCCCGAAGAACTCAGTGGCTTCCAGAAAACAGTTTGAATCTCTTCTTTGTTTTCTGGGACACCCTACTTCTCTTTCCACTCCTTCTTTTAAAGATCAAGGCATGTTGGTCAAAATTTGCATTTTGTTATGAGTAGCTGAAATACCACTGATGTAGTCATGAGGTCCTAGTACGTCGTGTCAGTCACTCAGCTACTGCTTTATCATAATATTGCTCTTAAATATATTTTGCCCCCCTAGATACAAGTCTGATGCCTGATGTTCTCTCTCACAGTTATGGTTCTCTTCTCTTCTCACAGTTCTCTTCTCAGTTATGGTTTTGCTGACATGATGACAGTTGGGCAAGCTCAGGATGAACGCTAGATTTCTCAATGCTTTTCAGAGCTTTGCAAATGCATATATGAAGAAAGTCATGCTCTAAGAGGCAATATAAATACATGTGGAGGCCCTTTTTACTCCAGTATAAACATTACTACAAGCCAGGCAATGAGCAGTGACTCTGTGCACTGTTCAATGAGGTGGATCTTGTTACTCCTGGAAGATTTGAATAAGAGGAATTGTGCAGTTCACATGAGCAGTAGGATAGTCACACGCATCAGAGAAATCCAGTAAGGAGCTACAGGCACTTATTATCCTGCTATCCCGCTTGAGGGCTCTGTAAATTATACAACCCTCATATTCATGAATTCCAAAAAGCATGATTATGCTATCTGCTGCCTATTCTTCAGCACATTGTACTTCATGCTAAGCTGGCTCTAGGTCATCATTAAAACATTAAGACAATTCAACCCCTTCAATATTTTTTTATGTGAGAAGCTTAATAGTTTTGATCTATCTCAGATGCTTTTGATTTTTAAAGAACATTGAATCAAATGTGGTGATACAGAGCTTGTATTTGAATGCATTCTAAAGTCACTTGTGTGTAAATCAAAGAATTGATTGGTAAATTGAATTGCCTAAGCCATGCCAACAGCAGCAGAGCTGGCACTTGCAAAAGCCTGTAATAAAGTGTTGCAGACAACTTATCTCCTTCCTTTCATCAGTCTGTGCACTGTAGCAGCAGCAAGCATTCAAATTGTATTTGATTGCACCACAGAGCACACTCAAGTGTAGTTCACAAACTATACTGCCCTTGAAACATCTGGGTTTTGCAGCTTGGAACCTCTTATTCTTCACCTTATTAAGATTGTTTTGTTACTGCTGAAGTCATTGCCACAGTTTGCTTTGTAAGTTTGCTTTTACTGTTCAGCACACATCCCTCGATAGTTTTGGTCAGAAAGCTTACATAAAGCAGAGTCTAGTTGCTGTTAGCAGACAGCATCCAGTTTTCCCACCTTTTAATTTTCTGACCATCAAGCATTGTTGCATCTTCTTGAGGGGCGGTGGGGGTGGTGGGCTAAGTCAACAGAAAACCAAGAAAAAACCACATCTGTTCTGGAAGGTCCTCACTGTGCTACAAAATTTTTGAACTAATGACAAACACCATAAGAAATGGACATTTTTTTTCCTTTCCTTAAATATTTGTCCAAAATGGTCCCACCTCTTTTTCCCTGAGCAGCTTATGGTATTTCTCAGTGATGCACTTTGCCTTGCAAAAAAGGGGTAGGCAGAACATTATCTGTAGGCTTATCTGATATCTGTGGTATCACCTAGGTCCAGCCTCTTCCCCATGACTCACTGCAGCTCCCAGTTGATGGCATGGCTCATCTCCTCCTACCTACCTCCTTGGTCTCTTCAGATGTTTGCTCAGCTCCCTGCAGTTTGTCCCTGCAGGACACTTTACATAGCTGTACCCTGTTTCATTCAACTTGAATCTATTCTACTTTCTGGTCCTGTCAGATTTCCTGTTTGCTGGACACTTTTACTCCAACAAATATTTACCTAGATCTAAAAGATTTAACACAACACTTGTTACAGGAGGTGACTGGAGATGGTTCCTTCCATACAGGCACCTCTTCCTTTTAGATCACTCTTCCAAGCTGCAGACAGCAGTTGGGACACAGGGTTGTAGGACAACTTAACAGTAACCCTATTACTTCACTTATGTAGCGCTAATTTGACTGGCTAGCACAGGTAACAGTAATAGTGGAAATGAAGTGGGATGGACTTCAGTAAAAGCTACATAGGCATATTGTATCCCTGGCAGCATTAATAAAATTCCCAGAAGTGCGAGTGTAGGTAGATCAGCATGGTTCTGTGCCCCAAATGATCCCAGTTCCAAGGCTATAGTTCCCCTGGGGGCTGTGAATATATCCTTGTGTGCCCGTTGCTCCTGTTGCTATGGTTGGACAACCACCAAACTTAAGGCTGTGTGTAGTCCCTCAGGGGGAGAGAGGTGTGCTGCAATCACACCTTGGATGGCAGCGTGAACAAACCAGATGTGATGAAAACAGCGCTGCAGGGCTGTCACTGCTGCTGGGACTGCCTGGGACATGAAAACATCTTGAAGAGCAGAGAAAAATGAAAACCTGCGTGACCAGTTTGAATATAAGTAGGCAGCTCTGTTTTCCTTTTCCTTTTTTTCTCCCTCTTTCAAAATGGAACCAATATTCCCCCAGCTAGGTGACTTTTCTACTATAACTTCTAATGACCCCGAACTCACGGCCCTTTCACACCACCATTTCCCCAAGCTCTGTTGCTTCTGAGCTTGCCCTGTGCCATCTCTTCGCCTGTCTCCTCAGCCATGTTTTGAAGTCCTGGCATCAGCTCGAGCCTACATCCACTGCTGAGCAGATGCTGAAGCTGCTGCTTGCACAGCAATGCTGCTGTCCTGTGGTTTTGTACCTCTGTGCAAGGCAGTAGCTCCCAGCACAGCAGCTGTGGATGTGATGACAAGACCCAGGGTAAAGTAAACCCTGTTTGGTCATTAACTTTCCGGAAACAAAAAAAAAAATCTTCTCCTGGTGTTCAAGTAACTACAGTAAAATGAATGTAGATACAGGCTGAGAGAAGGAAAAAGGGCAAGGTGGGGATGGCAGGAAATTGCACTGTGTTCATTAGCATATGAAGAGGGCTATATTTATACCAAATGCAAGGAAGGCAGCGTGATCTAGTGAGCATTTAGGAAGGTATTCACGTTTTCACTAGACTACTGCAGAAGCTCTTCCCTAGGACTGTACGTGCCTCTGACATTGCTTTTGAAGCGACTGATATTCCTTCTTTACCATACATGAACTCAGGCATGCTTGAGAAAAGTCTGAAAATTCAAGAGACTTGGATTGAGCTGCTGACTTACTACCAGCTGTGTGGGCAAAATAAATCACTTCACTTTCATATGCTCGGAAACAAGAATCCCAATGAAATAAAGATGTTGCCTCACAGGTTCCTTGAGACTTGGATCACTTTTGTCAGAGATCCTTGGATGATTAGTATAGTGTCACTACTGATGCTACCAAAATAAAGTAATCCTCAGATGGGGAATACCATGGTTACATTGCAAAGTAGAAAGTCAGCCTTCTTACAGGCAGTAACTATGTGAGCCTGGCAGTTGATAGTGGTGATGGAGCCTCCTGTTTTATGTACTTTTAGATATACAGCTCAGCCAATTGTGGATCGTGAAAGCTTAGAACTGAGAATATTGATTTATAGAGTTTCTGAATTGTCACTGAAATTTTAGGAGTGTATTTAAAAAAAGAAAAAACTTATTGAACAATATTTGTCACCTTAACTGTCACTTCCTGTGGAGTGAGATATTCTTCAGGGTAAGAAACACTGAGAATCTGGTCAATAATTGTATACAAAAATATATCTGGAGGTGTCCTATGCCAAAACTTACAACATTTTCACTTGAAAGGTTGAATGTTATAACCTGTATTTCAAGTAGAATTAAATGGAAGCAAAGGAAAAGCTTCCAGGAATTTATACAGCAGTTGGGGTGGAACTGGTATTTCGTTTGCACATCTAGCAAAGCTATGGATTCAAACTGACTTAAAGGAGCAGTTTTCAGAGTACCAGAATGCAAATTTTTGTGCCAGCCACCACAGATCTGCAAGGCCTCAGACTTGGAAGCAATGTGCTTCTCTTGTGTGCCAAATATAGCACAAGAGTCAAAAAAAGATAGTATAGGTATATTTGAAATTTACTTTACTTAACTAAGATTTTCAGTCCTTGTTTATAGACATGAAGAAGAACCAGATCCAAAAAACTGTATTTAAATGGTTGTAGTCAGAAGTAATTAATGTTTAAAGTGACTGTGTAACCATACACAACCAACCTACATAAGTGCAGATCCTCAAGAGGTTTGTGATTAGTAGTTTGCCTTACTTCCTGCCTAATATATTGGTACCTTGAGATGTTATAAACACTATGTACTGCTAAGAAGTGTTCACCGTGTGAAGGCTTCATTGCAGTAACTGATTCTTCTAACACAAAATAGCATGTTTCCACTTCTAGAGTAAGTCATCCCTGTGTAAGGCTAAATACTGATAACCTCCCACCTCTACTTCCTATTGCTCCTTCCACCTGTAATGCTGTCATGGCAAGACCCTGCTGAGGACAGGATGTGACATTGCAAGTCACAATGGCTCCTTGGTCTGCAAGAGGAACTATTTCTGTGTTATGTGAGATGAACTGCTTCTTTCCAGCTAGACTCTGAGTGAAGGAATGTAATGCTGAGAGGTGTGTTAGTTCTCTGCACCACTGCTTGTGCTATCCTGGCTCAGTGAATTCAGGGCTGATTAAAGCACTGAACCAATTCTGTAGGCTCCTTCATTTGCCCCTCTCTCTGAATGGGCCTGGCCACCCCATTCATTGAGCGTGCCCCAGATGCACTGGGCTGGAGAATGGGCAAAGCTCATCAAAAGGCTTCCAGAGCTGTCTTTTTAAAATGTTTGGCATCGTGAGCTGCCAAGGACTGTCAGTGTGGTGCAGCTCCACTGAAAAGTGTGATTCTCTGCATCTATTCTTCATATTTACAAGGCTTTATTAGCTTGAAGTGCACTGTGGAATGCAAACATGAATTTCTCTAACCCGGCGGGTTCTCAGTCTGGTTATCCTGTGGGTATTCACCTTGCTCCTCTTCTCCTGTTTCTCCAACAAGGCTTTAGTTTGTTTCCTTTTTGCTCATCCCAGACCCCCTTCTTTTCCCTGTTTTGTAGGATCCTTGTATCCTCTGTGCTCCCGGGCTCTGCAGCTGACGTAGGCTCACCCTCTAGTTCTTGGGCCAGTAGCATTGCAGCTTATGGCACATCCTCAGCTGGTTGCAAAGAGAGAGTGTGGAAGGAGATGTGTTCAGGGGAAGGGATTCAAGTATCACGTGGGAACGGCTTCTCCTGTGATATTACACTGGTTTCTACACAAAAAATTTCTCTTTCCTCCTGGCCTGCCCCTTTCCCACTTGTTTCTTTCTTCCTTCCCCTGGCTTCAGGCTGTCTCTCTTCGTGGCCTCTCTGAAGCCACTGTGCTTAAAAGACAAGGCAAACTGTTTTTCACCTGGGTGCCAGATTTGGATAGGTTTAGGAAAAACCTAATTCTCTCAGGGCTGTGTGTTCACCAGTATTTAAAATAATGATTCCAGAACTCGTTACTATTTCCTTAAACTGCTGAGGGTTCTGTCAGTTTGCATCCAAGATGATGACTACTAAGAGAGAACCTGGAAAAGTTCAGGATGGAGCAGCGCAGCTCCTGCTCTGGGTCCTGCTGGAGCCCCCCCAGCCCAGGTCACGGCTCCGCTTGGGAGCCCAGGAAGCCTTTGCTCTGGCCTTGCACCTGCTTAGGTGATGGAGATGAACATCCATCAGAAGCAACTTTTATACACAAGAATTGTAAACAGAAAATTGAATTAACAAACTCCTGACACAGCCTGACCCTTCTCTTGTTGGAGTTAATAGCTAAACTCCTCCTGCCTTCAGCAGGGCACTATGGGCTTTTCCATCTATAGAGTGCTCAAGTACTGAGGAAAGGACTCCTGCACGCCTGACAGCTGCAAAAGTAGGGTGCTAGGAAAAAGGACCTTTATGCTCGTTTACTCTTGTCATAACAAATTCTTTCTCTTTCAATACATTCCTGAGCTCATTCTCCTGGGCTCTGCAGCCCATTATTGAAAATGTGGCAGGAGTCTCTCTGCTAAAACCAGAGGCCAAGACATGCTCACGAAAGTATTACAAGTATTGTATTGCCTTTGTGCAAACATGCTTATCAAGCAAACATGTAAATATATATTTGCTTGCGTCTTCTGACAGAGTTATTCATGACATGATTGTGAATATACCATAGATGATCTTGTTTGGAATTTTTACTAAATGCGGGACCACATACTGAGGTGCTTATTCAGTTATTACTCAGGAAAAACTCACAGCTTTAACATTATAGTGCTTATATACATGCAAAACCATAATACATCACACAGCATTTTTCTTTCAGCTCAAAAATTATAATACTTTCATTGTCAAGACACCACAAAGAATGTACAACTGAAGGACATTATAAATAAATTCTATTAGAAACTTTTGGACATGCATCTTCAAGTCCACTGTAAGAGACTTAGTCTTTTCCTTCTCAAATGAAAAACAAGATTTTGTTTCCAGCCCAGAATTCATTAAACACTCAGTCAAATCTCTGTTCTTTTACATTTTCCACTTCTTCCCCAGTTATTTCCAGAATTTTAGAACTTTTCTGCATTTCTAATAACTCAGGATAGCCATTTCAAACTCTAAAAAGTTGTGCTTGGACAATAGTTGTCACTAACCAAACTGAGTCACCAGGATCAGAGCAGGAATTTGGGCTTGTCCAATAAAACCAAATAAGAGCACGGCCAATGTTTTGGCTTGTTGAAATAAAATCCATAAAGTATCTAAAGGGTAGTAAAAAGTTCAGCTTTTCCCTAGCAGTTTGATGGGAAAAGATCCTAGCCTGGGGATTTTATTAACAGGCAGGATTTGAATTTTTTTTTAATTAATTTTTTAAAAAGGGCTAGAATGCTTTCTTCTTTCTTTTTCTTTCTTAACAGCATACACAAAAGCAATATCCCCCAAAGCAGACTTGCACTCGGACACGAGATGAAAAACTTATGTTTATAAAAGCCATCTCCTTTTGCTTAAAGCAGAGAGATGTGCTGAGAAACTGGTACAGTATGACAACATTTTAAACACAGAGAAGACAAGATTTATCTGGCTGGTATACAATATAAAACAAAAATTGAACACCAATGTTACGGCATTATATTGAAACAAACCACAGTAATTAGATGCTTTGAAGTCAAGCCTATATTTTCTTCAGCTTTATCATGAATTATTGATCCATTTTCCTCATTAAATGGAATGGTAGGCTCTTGCAGTAAATGGACAAGTGACTACAACATTTATATAATCAAATATCCTCTGCATCTGGCAATAAAACATGTTTGTGAGTAAAACATCCTTTCTGAATTGACATCCCTGCAAAATAGATTACTAGAATAACCACATTCCTTTTCTTTTGTCTCTAAAACACAGCTTCCCTTGCCTTATCATGCAATCCAGTATTTTACACTGATCGTATTAAGCAAAATATTTTCCAAGAGCCTGTATCATCCATTGTGCAACAGAACATTTCTTCTCTATAATGAGATGTAAATAAACTGTCTCACTTACCTTATTTTCTCCATCTCTGCCGCAGAGGCCTACAAGAAATCAAATAATAGGAGCAAGTGAATGAAAGAAAACATTCACTCTGCAGATTTATGCATAGTTAAGGCTTTCCAAATGGTTTTCGACAAGTGTCTACAAAGCGACGGTTAGCGAACCCCACATCTGCATTAGCCGAAAATAACATTGACAGATGAACTGGGGAATAATGCAGCACGCTGCAGGAGCACTGTATACCCACGAGCCATGGGCAACAGAATGACTCAGTTGTGGCGCTGAGGCAGAAAATGGGGAGGAAGAAAAAAAAAAAAAAAAAAAAAGAAGCAAGCAGCAGCAAGTAACAGGTTACTCTGCCTCCTGGGTGTCGGAGGAAAAGTTGAAATGCGGAGCTCCCCTCTGCTCGGTGGGCATGGCAGCACTGCTCTGCTGGCGGGGAAACGACAGTGACTTCATCACACGTGAGTTTTGAGTCCAATTCATCATCTTTCACAGAGCCCGACAGATGGAAGGGACGCAAGCTTGCCTCCTTAGTGGGAGTTTCGAGTAATCAAATTACTTTCCTCAAGTAATACACTATCTTGACAATTAGCATCTCAATGCATGGAGGTTTTTCATTAACCCTTTCATTGCTACTTACCCAGGCTGTAGCTTAAAACTCCAGTAACTGGTTCCAGGCTCTTATTAACCCTTAGACAGCAGCTCAGAACTCCTATAGCCCCGAATCTTTACATCCCGGCAGAGGTGTGGGTGGTCGTTTTATTATTCTGTCTGCTTGTTTTTTTACCGTACAGATACTGTAAATCCCTACTTATCTATAGCACGGAGACTCATTAATCTCTCTGACACTACTTATATCAAAAGCATAGTCTTGTTAACCCTTTGGGTTCTTTTCATCGTTATCTCCCACAGATCCTTAATAGCTGCTTCCATTTCATTTTATCACACCACTGGCACAGAATCTCATCAATCCTCCTGGTCCCTCTTTATTGTAACTAAGGAATGAGCTCTCAGAGCAATCCTGCAATCGCTAGAGCCAGATAAATCCCAGCATCACAGAATCTCTTATTTATACTGAAGGCATTACCCATTAATCATGAACACTTTAAACCTTATTGATTAATGGCTAACAATCATATTTGAGTATGAAATAAATTAAAGATTTAAAAATAGGCAAATGTAAATTTAATCAGTTAACCAGTAGGAAATTTGTCAAAGTGCCTAATAATACATCCCAAATGACAAATTGTTGGTTCTTTATTGGGTCACTCATCTTCCCTTCTCATTTACTTTTGATTTGCCCATTAGGTAAGTTGTTGGTCAGGCTGGTGTTTGTATGATGATTTCTGATGATAGGCATTAAGGATTTTAGGCATTCACCATAACTTGGTACGCAAGAAGCCAGGTGCAGGAAAAGCCCTCCTCAGCTTCCCAGTAACAGATATAGTACATGTTTACATGGTCTCTTCATGTCTGTTGGAAGCACAGGGTGGCCCATGGCAAATCCCAGATTAAAAATTGAATGTAGGGGCCTATAATTCTTTCTCTAATTTATTTCTACTGACTGAATCCATGCAGGAAATAATTGTGCACCAGAAAATAAACCATAGGGGTCTTGTCCCTGGGCATGGGAGGTTAGTGTCAGCCTCATGGGCTTCCCAGTTTGGTTTTTTGTAGACAAACTCTCAAAAACTGCTTTACTCATCATGCTCCTGTCATTTTGGGCAGGTGGGACATAGTTTTCCCCAAGGCTACTCACTACTTCTTTGCCTTGAACTGTGGCAGTCACCCATGAAGACAGTGTAGCTGGAATATCTGATTTCAGTGCTTCTATTATGTCAATGTGTACAGACATAAGGGGAAGCTGCCTTGCTTTTGCCTAGTGCTTTGAATATTGCTGTACTTACGGGTTTGGAATGGGGGTTGTTTTGTGTGATAAAAGTGCAGGATGGAGAAGAGAAGCTGTAGGCTGGCTTTCTGGCTCTACTTATCTGTGATTGCAGGTGAGTCATTGGCTGCCAATCCCGACAGGAAATTAGTAGGGAAAAAAGCACAGCAAATGCTTGACACTAAAACAAACCAGAAAACTAAACCAAGTTGCAATTACTTCCGTTTGAACTATCCACCTTTTTTAATTTATCTTTTTTTCTCCCCATGATAGGGCTTTTTTTTTAACCTTCTCACAGTAAAAGCTACTTTCCCTTGGACCATCAGGGATGTTGTCCTCTGCCTTTCCTGACAGCCTGTGCAGCAAAGAGGAGGCTCCTCTCTGATGTGGAAGCAATGGGCTCAGCTCAGTCCAGCTCAAGGAAAATGTTCTGACCTAGGTCAGAGACCTTTCTGGTCTGTGGCACTGCAATACTCTAATACTTCTTCTGATGGGAATATGCTTTCAGAAAATAAATAGGAGCAGATGAAAGGACTAGAGCCCAGCTGTTTTTCAGGGAAATGTCCTAGCTTTAAGGCTAGAGAGTCAAATGAGCATATAGGAACTTGAGATGTTAAAAACAAAGATAAGAGCATCTGTAGAAATGTACCTTTCATCCTAAGCAGTTTATTTTTTTCAGATAATTGTGCTCCTTAGGAAGGTCTTTTCCCCATCCTTTTCCCTCTCTCCTTTTGCTTCTTCTTCTTCTTCTGTTTCTTCTGCTTCTATCTTTTTTTTTGAATTTTTTCTTCATTTCTTTTCTCCAAGAAAAGCCTTTGCATCTCAAAATTGTTTCAGAAGTTGGTGGTTTTCTAAAACAACTCTGTTTTCACAGGGTGACATTTTTACTACAGCAAAATTGCTGTTTTCTAGCCAGATCCCTGCCATTGATATAGCCTGTGAAAGTTTAGAGGCTATATCATCATCCCACTGCTGTTTATGAAGGCTCCTATCAGAAATATCCTACTGAATTGATTTTAAAATATATTCTAAACAGCTCTGAACTGGGCACTTTTAGGACCAATCTTGTCCTGAAAGTCTTGTGGGATGTATTTCAAGCAGAAACACTGAAGTAAATGTTGGTATGAGAATGTCCTTTATGGTATGTCATTTAAAAGTTGCTACTTGCTAGTGGGTTGATTTATTTCAAGTACTTCTTCATGCCTGAACTGAGCAGTATGATTGAAGTTGTGTAATTTTTTTTTTTAAATAAAATATTTTTATTTAAGATCAGTAATTACCTTTAATCACAGAAATAACAGATGTGATTTAAATACCTCCTACTTTTTTTTTAACCATATCAGTTATCAATGCAGTGTCAGTAAAGAATTTATTTAATCAGCCTAAAAATAATAATTTTTCCTTTTAACAAAAAGTTTGACCTCAGTAATTCAATATTCTACATTTCCACATACAATCTAGTACTTAAAATACTGACACCAGTTTGAGACTGATTTTCCTTCATACAGAAGTACTTGGTGTGGCAACTTTGCCTGGAAGCACTTTCAGGCAATGCCTAAGAGTCCTGGTAGAAACTTGACTTGTTTCCAAGTATTTGAAGAAAGCAAGTGTAAAAGAGAACAACTGATAAGACTCCTTTTCTGAAAGTGCTGAGCATTTGAAAGTCCATTTTGGAGCAGGTATTCAAAAGGCAAATCAGTTATCTTTTTTTTTTTAAATTAACCCTCCCTGCATATTCTAGATTGCAAGTTGATACTCTTTGACAAAAAAGTAATTTGCTGGCTTGAATGAAAGCAGGGATGCTATTAATGGAAACTCCAGCAAATTGTGTCGTGGCTTTTTTCCCTTTAGAATATGGTTACTGTTACAGACAACATGACAACTTCTCAGTTGTTTTCAAGTTAGCAGAGCAAAGGAAAATAGTGTGATCCCCTAATGATCAAATTCTTGGATTTTTTTGTCATATGATTGGTCTCTATAGTGTTGATTATTGAACCAAAAGTTTTAGAAATATCTATCATTCTGTTCAATTCACCTGGTGACTGCATTGTTAAAATACTGTGGTTATTGTTTCTTTATTGATTCTTTTCTTTATTGATTCTTTTCTTTATTGTATTATTGTTTTCTGAAGGAAAAGCAATCATGACATTTCAGATCTTCAAGACATGTAATGAATTTTCCTTGAGGTCAGTTTTATTCTTCTACACACATACATCTTCCCAATGTATGTGTGAAAAAGGAGGAATACCCTGGATGTGACCTTTTTTTTCCTTCTTTTTTTTTCCTTCTTTTTTTTTTCTTTCCCTTGGAAATAGATGTTTCATTTCAAAAGAAGGGACAGGACCCAGAGTCTGGCTTAGTGCTCACTTGTCTTCCCACTGAGTTCAGCGAACTTTAGACTGGCATGTTGGCCAGTTGCTATCAAATGTATAAGAAGAGTAGCAGGAAATTACTACCACTCATTTAGTCTGACTCTTATGACTCTGACTTGTTTAGTATTGTGGGATTTGCTTTTTTGTGAATAGAACTGTAAATGAGACTTCACTCACAACTAATGTCATCTGGACTTCTGGCACATTTGTAACCTACCACATGTTTTCAATCACAACTGTTTCACTTCAGCACTTTTGTGTTAGCAGTTGTACTAACATTTTATCAATAGGAACTTCTGTGGTCATTTTCCTTTTTTTAAACTATAGGGTATAAGAGTAAAAGATTTGATTTAATAGCATTTACAGACTATATAATTCGATAGAATCAATCTTCAATTAGATTCCTAATCAATTTTTAGAGATTTCTTTGTAGAGACTTTAAAGTACCACTCAAATGGTGCTGGAAGAAAGACTAAAATTTAATCTATAAAAACTTTAGTAGAGCTGGAGGAAATGTCCGGCTGCGTTTGATTTATCTTCATATATTGAAAGTATCTAATTGCTTGTAATAGCTATTTTGTTCAGAAAGCACCTCCTCCAAGCATACCTCCACACCATGGGCCATAAAACACCTCCAATATTCTCAGATCATCTGAAGGCAGTTTATATATAAATGGTGAAGAGGTTTAACACTCTGAGGGAAGAACGCAGAAGAGGTCAAGACTTACATCCTATGTCTCTGCAATAGTAAGGAACTTGTTGATAACATTAAATATTTTCCCCTGGCAAGGGGAACATCACACATACTAGAAACAAGGTGAGGGTTTCATTAAGCTGTGGGGTTTTTACATGTCTGACCATAGGAAAAGGATCTGTCAATCAGTTTAGACACAGGTAGCCATGAGTAAGACATACCAAATCTCTCTACAACACCCAGAGTAGCACTGCACCTTCCCAGCATCCCTTCCCTATCCAGTATCAACTTCTGATGCTCCTTAAGCTGAAAGAAGAAATCCTCCACAGCAAAATCAGATGTTTGGGATATATACATTGTGCATACAACAAAGATGTGGTGCAATTGGACCCAACGCAGTGAAGAAATAGATAGTCAGAGAATGATTCCAACTATATTAAACTTCGTATGACCAATTTATGTCTGTTTGATCTTGTAGGAATTTTATGTTTAAAGATTTCTACTCCCACCCTGTTTTAAATTTTTAAATGCATTTATGAAAAGACTTCTTGTTTGAAAGGGAAAACAAGACATTATTCTTTGACTGCTCTCAGAAGATTATGCTCCTTTCCCTCAGTCATTTCAGTATCCCTTTTCTGGATCTGTTTGAAATTAACTTAAATCTGATTTGAAAGTGGGTGATTAGAGATATATATCATGTACAAAACACCTTAGCAGTGCCTTGTATAATAATATGAATGCTTCAGTGACTCTAAAGAAAGTCTATCTGCAGTGCATCTTAGGCTTGTCTCAGATTTCCTGTGGTCCTGTCACAATGGAGATTCATAGATGCCTTGCTCCATTTCTCTGCTGTTTCCGAATGACGAGCCCCACTACATGAAGTCTTTATGTGGATGGCTTTGTGTTACATTTCTTCATGTTTCCATTATGTTGCTTATAAGTAAAATGGTTCTCACACGAGCTTCATAATTGTTATCAAATGCTGTTATCATTTAGGCAAGCCCGCTTATTTATTTGAAGTCCCTAACAAGTATTTGTAACAAGATATGTCCAAAAACTTCTTCCAAAGTTCCAATAACCTTTTCCCAACCTGATAGACTTCCTTTCTAACACGCTACTTTTTTTTTTAAATACAATTTTCATTCAGGTTAATAATCTTTAATTACTCTCCATTTTATCAGTTTTAGACAGTAATTCTCAGCTGAGCACTTTATTAACTGCTTCATGCAAATCTAGATAGATCATGACATGTTCCTTGAGTATGAAATTCCTCCTCTTAACAAAAAGTTACTTTTGCTAAAACTGTTGTATTTTATACCACTTCTTTGCATCCTTGATTGCTCAGCCAGCTTGACCATGAAGCCTTTGCTCCACTTTATTTTACATTTTCCCTTTACCAGTTAGAATATAGTTTTTGAACTAATGCACACAGTGAAAAGCTTTGTTTCTGACCTTGCAGCTTCATGTGTCAATCAATCAGGATTTTGGACTGGAGATTACGATGGGATTCCTGATATCACCAGGGTGAATGGGCTCAGTTTTCTCCTACCTTAATTATAGCGGTTTCTGTTAAACATTCCTCATTCTTAATCAGATATGCTACAATTCCCATGTTCACTATAATTCTTATTGAAAGGTGAGACAAAATATCCCTTTAACAATTGGACCACATCTAAGTTATCCTGAACTTCTGTCTGACCTTCAGCATACACTAGGTCTTCCTTTTATTTTTTTCTTTTTCTATCTGTATGGTTAAAGATCTCATCAGCCCTAGTTTTGAAAAAGTCCTTAGCAAGGTTGAACTTGACTGAAATTTTTGCTGAAAGAGATCAGGGAATAACCATAACAGTAATAAGATGAAAAGAAATCTTGGGCATTTTTCTCACAATAGGCCTTTGACTCCTCTGTGGTGTACACTGCATGTGTGAACATGTATCAAATAACCACAAATTAAATCGAAACTATAACCTACAGGCTTTTCTTCTGCATGCTTGGGAAAACGTAGCATTCTCAAGCTGTTTTATTTCCTAATATTTTAGGATCTTTGTTTTGCTTCCTTAGTTTCATTTTCACTCTGTAAAGTCTCAGAGCCAGATTCCCAACAGGGGTAAATTAGCAGAGCTTCAGTGAAGTCAAGCCTTGATGATTTATACCACTAGAGGGTCTGCTCTTAAATGGTTGTTTTGGTGAGTCAAGCTGATTTCTGTCATACCCAGTACTCTCAGCTAGCATGAAATGCCATAGTCCCTCTCAAAAAACAGTCCCAAAAGAATCCGCACCTCTTCTCTTTATCGCTTGGCAAACCATCCAGTGAAACCTGAACAAAGATTATCAAAACCAGGAGGTTTCCTGCCTCAAAATGACAGCTAAGACACTACTTCAAATCTTCAATATGTTTTTTCTCAATCTGATGATTTGAACCTGTGTATGTAATTAATGTGATTAAAGTGCTTATTTTTATCAAAATAGTCCTTGTAGACATCAGCAGAGATGAGGATCCATGGTGCTAGGAGCTGTGCAAACTCCTCATACAAAGACAAAAGGCTTTTCCAGACAATCTAACCAGCTAAAGTAGAGACAGATATGTGCAGTATTTTTGTTTCTTTTATAATGCAGAGACACACCAACAATTTTGTCTTCCGAGAATGGATCAATGCACTATGGGGGTGTTTTTATCATTGTTCAGCATCATACGATGCCACAGAATTACAAAAGGTTAAAATAGTGAGGTAAAGCCACACTGCTTGTCCAAATGACTCTCTACACACTTCCAGCTAGCTTGACTCCAGTGTTGCCCCACCAGCTACAGCATAACTCTAAATATTGTGAGTGGAGACTGAGAAGCCAGAGGAAAATGACATCTAGTTGACTAACTGGAGTCTGTGTCTCTTAAATTAATACATGGCACTACGGACTGTGCATTGCCAATATACTTATGTGGGTGTTCATGTTACAGACATTGGTAACTGTAATTACAAGCGTTACAGTAAAGTATTTAACCACAGCAGTTGCCATTTAAAAAGTCCCTGTTTGTCAACAGATAATATAAAGGGGTATCTGAGAGAGTCATGTGTAACTGTAATATCCTGGAGCACTGATTCCTGATTTGTTAAGGGTGGCCATATACTGAGTGGGACCAAAGCCTGGTTTGTCATGAGCCAGGATGGCATATGAATTCTAACATAACTGATCCTATGCATTTCCGTGTTTGCATCTTTATAACTCTACATATGTCTCTACATACCAGAGACGTTTTGTTTGTGAATGTTGGTGATGGGAAGTGGGAGAAAGAGATGAGAAGGGGAGCAGAACTGTAAAATTCCCACGTCCTACACTTGTAAATCTCTGTTTGTTACAAAATATGAATTTTCTTCTACATCTACATATATCTAGGCGATAGGAGTAATCACCTGTGGTCCTGTTAAACAAAGATTCACCTTTTATTATTCTTATTGTGGTTACTAGCTTTGTTCCCTGTTCTCAGCACCACCCCTAAGGGAATGGTTCAGAGGAAGGCAACCAGAATACTAAGAGAGACAGAAAACTCACTCTAGCAAAACCAAGACTGAAATAAGTAAAAATAATTGTCTTCAAGCAGGGAAGACATACATGGAAAGAGAAAAGAAATCAACCATTTTTCAGGTTCAGTGGATTGAGTAGTAAATAATGGGTTCAAAGCCAAAAGATTTAGGTAAAATGTTAAGGGGAATATTTTAATCACAGGGATAGGTATGTACTGAGGAGATTTCTCATAATAGCTGTGGGATGTTGGAGGGATTTACATACAACTTTCCTGTTTTAGAGCAGGAGGACAGATTAGACACCTGTCATGGTCTTTTCTGACTCTTCTGACTGTGACTTCTCCCTCACAAGGACAGGCCAACATAAAGCAGTGCAAACATTTCTACTAACAAATGGAATTTGCTCTCTGCTTTACTGCCTTCAATGTAAGTCAGTTCCTAAGGCACCATAGCTTCCCTGGGACCCATGCCCTGGGGAGCTGACTGAGCCTCCTAAAAATAGGACATTTGTCTTCATGGTTTTTTTTTCACTTATGAACTTGTCTGTGGACAGGGAAGAGTGAAATAAATAAGGTGCAGTGATAAACCCAGACAATGTCATAGATATTTCCTTGAAAAGAAAGACAAACTTCAAAGCTTTCACTTCTCCCGTCACACAGCACTGGTGGAAGACAATATCTGTTTATTGATTCACCTTACACTTTAATCCCATTTCCAACCAATGTGTGTGGTGCTTCAAAGTCACACTGCTGGGGCTCTATCTATTTCTGGAACTAAGGTTATTTCAGTGAATAAAAAAGCCATGGCCTAAGATAGATCATTTGGATTAGTGTTTATAATTGTTTAAGAAGATAAGTTTACTTAAACAATAAAATAATGAGGCCAGATAGTGAGATCTTTGATATTTCCCCTTCAAATCAGTCTTTCTCTTCACCAAAGGAATAGGATCTTTCTAATAATATTATGGATGAGATAAAAAAATTTCCCCAAACCCACAACAGACTAGAAGGGAATTAGGTTGTACTTTGATTCAAGTAACTGTTTTTTGTCACCACTTTGGTCAGGAAAATCCAAGTATGGAGAAGAAAGGAGATGACATTCCTAGAAGTGTTGTTGGTTGATCCTTATTTCTTTTTACCACAAGACATCAGTGTGAAGCCTACTCTGTACGTTTGAGCTCAGTAGCAGGGTGCATGCAAAATATGCATTTATAAAACAGGCTTAAAAAGTTGTGTGCTTCATTCCTTTACTGTTAAAGTTGTAAAGTGTCTTCTTCTACCTACCTGTAGGTCAAGAGATGATGAGGGACCTTTCATTATATATTCATAACAAATGACATAGAATTTTAGAATCATAGAAAGGTCAGTGTTGGAAGGGACCTTAAAAATCCTCTGGCTCAAACCCCCTGCTATGGGCAGGGACACCTCTTACCAGGCCACGTTGCTCAAAGCCCTGTCCAGCCTGACCTTGAACATCTCCAGGGACAAAGCACCTATAGCTTCTCTGGGAAACCTGTTCCAGTGCTTCACCACCCTCACAGAAAAGAATTTCATCCTGATATCTAATCTAAGTCTACTCTCTTTCAATTTAAAACCTCCTTTCACTACAATCCCAGCTAAAGAGTCCCTTACCATCTTTCCTGTGGGCCTTGAACCCCCTTTAAGTACTGGAAGGCTGCTATAAGCTCCCCCAGGAGCATTCTCTTCTCCAGGCTGAAAAACCTCAACTCTCTCAGCCTGTCTTCAGAGAAGAGATGCTCCAGCCCTCTGATCATCGCTGCGGTCCTCTTTTGCACCTGCTCCAAAAGGAGCACTTGCTTCTTTTGCTGTGGGACCCAGAGGTGTCCAATCCAGGTGGGGTCTCACCCTAGTGGAATAGAGGGGGAGAATCACCTCCCTCAACCTGCTGGCCATGCTTATATCTATATAATATGTAGATACATTTATATGGATAACTCACCGAGACGTTCAAGATGAATATTAATTACCATCAAATTAATTTGTGAGATAAGATAGGTTTTAGAGAGGTAGCTATTTTACAGAAAACTTGATTTCCCTAAGGGAGTCCCAAGGTCAGATGATGTTAAAAGGTAGAAGAGACTTGAACTTTATAATGCCAAGACTTCAGCTAATTTGTGAACTACTTAATCTACCTCTTTCTTCACCTCTTTTTAGGCAGGATAAGAAAGTAAATCCTCCTATCTTCTCACCTGCATAAGAGCAAGCCAGATTCTTGCTCCACTATTGTCTAGTAAATAAGGCAAAATATTTCCTAAGCTGCAGTGATTTTGGTTTCTGCAAAGCCACAGTGTTACTGGTCTCTGGCAGCAGTGCTGAGTTCAGTTGTGTAATTGTAATAATTTTAAGTATAAGGGGACTTCTCGGCTGGACTTGGATGGTGTCTTAATTGCTAAAGGGTCGTAAGAGGTCTCTTCTTTTTATATTCACCACATTGTGCATTAGCATTCTTCTCAGGGGGTTCTTTTCTGTGAGTTTAAAGAAGTCTGTTCTTACTCCTACACAAAACGTGGAATTGTTAGGCTTTACTGTGGAGACAGTAAATCAGACTCTGGAGATTCCTTTGTCAAAAAGGAAGCTGTATTGTTAAAATTACATCTGGCTTTTGCACGTGTCATATTTCACAGGAGCATTGAGTCCGTATTATCTAGTGGCTTTGCTTGCAGCTTTTCTTCACACAGTGCTATTTTTAGATTTTCATCCTGTTGGAATTCAATAGTCTAGTTGTCAAGGCAAGCAAGAGAAGACAGCTAAGGTTGAATTTGTCAATGATTCAGCCATGTTTATTGTTACTATTACTATATAATCTTGCAGTAGTGGGGGACAAATACCGCATTCAGGATATATAATTGCATGGAACTGTCAGGTTTTAAATTGAAATTATAAAGTCCTTGAATATAATTACAAAACAGGTTTGAATTACTACAAAATAAGAAGGTTATCAAGACTCTGGGGGAAGTTGTAGTTTTCCTGAAAGGAATGGCAGTGCCCTACACTTTGGCTTCAGTTAGGATTTTGCCCTTTTTCCCTCTCCCCTGCCCTGTATGTCTCCATGGGTACTTTCTTTCATCACTTAAAGGAGAAAAGGGTTTGGCTGTGGTGTTAAATGGTGGTGTTACTGAAGGATCAGATCAGAGCATTATCCTATCCTGGTGCATGATAAGAAACGAGGGCATTTGCAGTTAAAGAGAATCAGGCTCAAAATCCATGAAAAGGTTGACTCCAGTGCGTTACAGACCAAGGTTTAATACTGTGACAGTACACTGAGCAACTGAAAAGCTATTAATGAGAAAATAGTCATAATTCTTCATAGGTGAATATCTTTATAATGTATATCTACTTAAACAGTACTAAAGGCAATGATACAACAAAGCAAAGCCCCTTCTCCAGTTCTGATCACAAGTGTTATTTCACTGAAAATAGTATGCTCTTGTGCTTAGCGTAGCTCTTGGGTCAAAATGAATACAGAATTATAAAGATCACCAAATTATAACGCTCAGTGATTTCCAAGATTCTTGCTGTGCCCTCTCAGACACTGTAACAAAACTACTCTGATTTAGAAGATGTGGGTTATTTCTTTTAATGAAATTAAAATTAGGCACATTCCTAAAACTCCACAATGGCATCCCTGTCACTGGGTGGATGTATCCTGAGATGTTTAGGTGCTGGGGTGACAAATGCACTTGCTGTTCCTGTAGCTGTAAGCTGGGAGAACCCAAAGGTGGAGGGAGCTGCAGGTGGTGAAGGTGCTGGTTTGAGGTTTCTCAGGGTGCAGACTGTGTGCGTGTATAGGAATGGAGATGGCAGGCCTGGGGATGACAAAACTCTCTCTGAACTGTCTTAAATGAGCTCAACACTTTCTATGCTGGCTGAAACCTGCCAGCACACTGAAACTAAGTTTCTAGATATCAGACATCCAAGGTATTATTGATTAAAGAATGATGTATAATAGATGCAAAGTAAAATACCTACTTAGGAAATCCAACAACTCTTAAATTTTCCTGTTCTACAAATTTAAGGTTAAATCACAAATTTTAAACAATAAGCCATTAACTTCAGTTGTTTGAGTGCTGTCTGGCAGGGAAACCAGACTATTGCCTGTTTGGTCTTTGCAGTGTGGAAGATTTGCAGGACTGAACTACCAGTCTCCTAGCAACCACAGATCCTCTAAGAATCTTCTCTTTGATAGTCCCTAAAATATGTTAATGCCACTAGATATTGCAAAATAAAACACTGGGACCCACAGCTAATGAAATAAGGAATTTTGATTTCTGTCTTCAGTCCAGAATAACAACGGCCCTATCTGTAACTGTAGCACAGTTCTGACAGTGAGTCAACCCAGTTTGGGTTGCTAACCATTTTTGTTTTGTTTAATTAGATTCTCATTACTAAATCCCAATAGTGCAAAAGCTTATACACATAACTGCGTACATGAGTAGTCCCAGTGAACTTCATGTGACTATTTATGTGTTTAATTACTTGCTGGACTAAAGATTTACTGCCTAAATTTTAGCAGACAATATTTTAAAGGTATTCCTTCTCCCTCTTCCCCTGGTTGTGTACACGCATCTTATTAGAAGATTATTCTCTGACAATCTGTTATACATATGCTGAGAAATAGAGAATTTAAATCTTGAAAGCAAAGTTCAAAGCTCATATCTTCATGGGAGATTTTGATTCAGCAATTATGTTGTCCTCAGAGCATCCCCAGAGTGCCTCACCCCTCCAAAGTGCAGTAAATCTTTCAAGGTGTGACCCTGAGAGCAGGAGGGAAAGAAAAGAGGAGCAAGCATGTTAATCAATTTGAATACCTACTATGAGGGACAGCTGCAGTGTGTGCCAAGAGACATCAAAAGGGCTATACGGATGTAAGCCAGCCCAGGATGCAAGACTGTGCATTTAATGTAGAATCCCAAAGGATGTATTCAGGCTGCTGCATTGCTATTTTTAATGAATGAAGCAGGAGGGACCGTAGTGCAGCACAGAACTTGGTGGAAGGGACTGAAATTCCAGATTTCTGAAGAATAAGGAGGAGAGTTCACAAATGATTTTTTAAAAAAAGACTTTTCCCCCTGAACTTTGGCTTTCTGAAGAGATGAAAGAGTTCAAAGACAACAAACTGTATGAAATAGGTCCTCAGGAATCTTAGAATTAGCAAAAATGGATCTTCCCATATAGAGTCGTGCTATAAAGAACCCATGTAAACCATGCTAAGTCTGCTTAGGGCAGTTGTGGTGATTACACAAAGGGTAGCATTTCTCATCCATTTCTACTGATTATTTTTAAGTGCCATAGAATCTCATTAGTTTGGTCCTTATTGCATTCATTATAGAGGCTTCACCAAAAGGAAAAAGGCTTGCCCCTATTGTTTTTATAGACAAAAGACAACTGACTGATTTCTTTCAGAGTCAAAAAAGAGATGGTAGAAGTGAGGCATATGAAAGGCAGTGTTGAGTCTGTCTCCTCCAGAGCAGCCCTGCCCAAGCTCTCGAGTGCAAGAAGGAAGGGAACTTTCCATCTATTTAAAGCACTTCTATTTGTAGCATATTGAAAAGAGCTGCCACTAATTTCTATGCATGTAATCAGTAAGCAAAGCTACAGTAAAGTGGAGGGGGATCCTCCAGGTGATGAAGTCCTCTGTGATTGAGGACCGTGGTCTTTTTGGAATAGTTATAAACAGGTACTTCTAGACCTTCTAGATTTCTGAAAGGGCTAAGCAATATTGCAGACATCTGATTGTGTGCTTCTATGGAGCTCTGACATTCAGCATCTTTTTAGAAGTTACTGCAAAGGCAAGGAAATTTCTTTCTATGAGTTCTCTGGCATGTGCTGTCAGTGGACGCAGCCAGTCAGCTGATTACTGCAATGGTCTAAAAGGAAAGCTTTTTACAAACCGGATTTATCAGTGAAAAATCAAGAATATAAACAGGCCTAAAATGGTTCTCTATTTTTATCCCATGGCTTACCTAGCAAAAAATTATGATGGAATGTCATGAAAAATATCATTTTTCTCTATTCAGCAAGATTATTTCTTTGTTAATGCCCACATCATTATTTAGCACAAGAGTGCCCACATCAGGGATACAGACTGTCCTCTGTGACCCCAAATGATTTCTGAGCCACAGACCATATGTGAAGCAGTGCTATCGATGAAGGTCAGTCTGTCTTCTTTTCACATCTCAGGTGGCTGCCATTGAGACAAGAAAAAGGGACCGAAACATAAGGAGAGCCTACCAAAAAGCTATAGAGAGGAGAAGAATGGGGAAGTATCAAATAATGACAGCCTACACCTGCAAGCATGTCATGCTGTACTGATGAAATTTGGAAGAGAAGTATTATTGCCTTAATAATGGGTTCTCCAGTGCTTTGCAAGGCTAATGGTTTTCTGATGAATACCTGGCAAAGATAGGTGGGGAACAGAGAGGTTCTGGCCTTTCCTGAGCTGCAGAACATTACAGAACTGCTCTTTCACCAGAGGTCATTAGCAAGTCAGCGGACTCTGAGTGCTGGTAGAAGTAATGTTTATAATACAGGCCAGGAAAGATTCTCCCTTGCCAAGTGTCAATGAAAGAAACAGAGAAGGCCACATCAAAGGGACTTCAGCCAGAATGTCCTTATTAAATACTCCAAAAGAGCTCTGGGGAGATAACAAATGGAAAGAGAGTGAGAGTCAAAGGGAATTTCCTCCATTGCCATCAGAACTGCTGTTTTGAGAGTGGGTGTTTTTCGATGTTATTATTTCAAAGGAGCTGGGCATCTTTAGAACTGTGTTATGTCCATCACCCCTAGGAGAATTGCAGGTTCGGCCATCAGAAAGACAAATGAACAAGGACAGTCACTTGCAGAGAATCAAGGATATTGCAACACAGGTTTGGAGAAACAAGGAATGTCTGAGTGGAACCCTAATAAATTAATGAGCGATGCTCTATAAATAGTGTCACCATATGCTGGCTTTTCAGTCAAGGTTAAATGAAGACATAATGACTTTCTTTTAAGCTAAAAAGGGAGCTAGTGTTTCAAACAGCAAAGGGATGTTAACAACCTGGATTCAATCCTTCATCTGGAGCATCTCTCCTGCCATCAGAGGCTGAGACTTGGGGTTGTTCAGTCTGGAGAAGAGAAGGCTCTGGAGAAATCTTATTGCAGCCTTTCAGTATTTAAAGGGAGCCTACAGGAAAAACGAGGACAGAGTTTGTAGCATGGCCTTTTGCAATAGGACAAGGGGTAATGGCTTTAAACTAAAAGAGGGAAGATTCAGGCTTGGTATAAGGAATAATTTTTTTATGATGAGGGGGTGAAACACTGGCCCAGGTTGCCCCGAGAGGTGGTGTATGCCCCACCCCTGGAAACATTCAAGGTCAGGTTGGATGGGGCTCTGAGCAACCTGGTCTAGTTGAAGATGTCCCTGCTCTTTGCAAGGGCAGTTGGACTACACGACTTTTCAATGTCTTTTCCAAGCCAAACTATTCTATGTTTCTATGATTTACCGGTCATTTCCTTTGTGACATTCAGTTAGCCTCTTGAACCCCACTATCACAAAAATAGATAATTGTACTCACATGTGGATATTTCGGGTTTAAATTCCGTCTATCCTATAGCTTACAGTGTACCTGCACTACAAATATTACAATTCATGCGATGACAATTGCAATCCTAATCTGATTTCAGTTAGGAGAGCTGTATTATTACTGTACTGATTTGATGAAAAAGGCAAGGAAAATACAACTGATAACGATTCAACTTGTTAAGCTCTATACACTGAAATATATTTAATATCTGTTAAAGGTTTTGTTTTCCATTTAAACCAAATTTTTTTATCGAAGAGGGAAGATGTTACTATGGTTCAAGACTCCATTTCATCTAGCTTCCCAATTCTTGCTTTTCAACTCATTCTTTCTGTGACAATGAGACTATTCAGGAGATGGATTTGTGTCTTAGTGTCTCAGTATTGATATCTGTAAAACAAAGGTTGTAAACAGCGCTTCATAATATCAAAATATGCAAAGAGAAGAAAAGAACCAAGGACTGTGAAATTTTCTGAGAGATAAGGAGCTGGACTCAGTAAAAGAATAACAGGCAGTCTCATATCCGTAAAACACTTATGCCTGTATATGGCAAGGAAATGGGGCATTAAATTAGGTATAAGCTAAACTGAAGGCACATTTATATTGGTAGTGATCTTTGGTATGACAATACAGTTGTGAATATCAAGCAGTGAAGTAATTGCTCTTGTGCAGAAATAAACAAAGGGATGCTATGCATCTGCCAAATGCTTTCTAGCAAAGTAGATGAGATTTTAGCACTGAAAATCTCCTTGAGAAATTAATCATCCTGATAAACTGGGGACAGGCAGACCATTAAACAGTAAACATATAAGCAACTACAAAGTATGTAAGGGTATTTTCTTAAAATAGCTTTCCAGATGTCAAAAAAAGAAAGAGCCATGGTGAGAATCTGATCTTCCAGGTAGAATATTATAATCTCATACAATTGTGCATTTCTTCTTTGAACAGTTTAATCATGAAATGTTGAAGAAAGAGAACTATTCCAGGTAGAATATTATAATCTCATACAATTGTGCATTTCTTCTTTGAACAGTTTAATCATGAAATGTTGAAGAAAGAGAACCAGGGAAAGAAGAATTGTCACCAGTGTGGCACAATAAAGAATCCATTGAACCAAAAAATTAAAATGAAGTATAAAATGAAAAGATTGAGATAACTAACTAAAATATGGATAGACATAAGGACAATTAGCTGGACAGTGTGTCTTGTCTAAACCATGCTTTTGACAAGAAAGTTTGGCCCAGGTGATCCTTGAGGTCCCTTCTAACCTAGTATTCTATGGTCCTGTGAATTGTCTAGAAAACAGAGGAGTAAATGAAAAGACTCAGCAGTAAAATTAGAAATTATAATATATAATATTAATACATATGTATAATTATAGCCAACATGCCAGGAGCCTTCTTTTTTCACATACACTGTAGGAAAGTGCCGGAGCCAGCTGGAGAAAGCTCATCCTCTGATGTCCTTTTTCAACTGGGAAATGATCTAAATTTATAGACTGAAATTCTGGCTCTATTGATTTATCTGTGATTTTTGCTATTTTATTCAACTGTTTCCAGAGTTTCATCCAACAGGCATATTTCTCTGGGGTAGAAAATTCACTTTAACTTCCAACATGATATTAGTATTTATCAGGGAGAGGATGACATCATTCTTCTCTCTTAAACCAAAGGTGAGAGCAAGGATTTGCCTGTTTTCTCTTCAGCCATCTCTAGAAAGGGCTATCAGAGTCACCTCCTCTTTAGGCTGCAGTGAGGTCAGCCTAGCAGCCTGGCTATGACTTTGCAGACAAATGAACCCTCAGAAAGAAATATTTCATGCTGTCAGGTCATTCTTTCAAATAGCAAAGGTACTTTTTTTTCTCTTTAAAGCAATAACTGACACATATGAAATGAGCTAGTCAAGTTTTATAGGGAGAATTAATTTTATTATACCAGTTGGTACATTCTGAGAAGCAAACAGAAAAGCTATGATATTTCTGAAACTTTATTTGGAAGAAAGAAAGGTTTAAACGCACAAAGAGGCTTTGTTGTTGTTGTTTTCTTCCCTCAGCTGTATCACTTGGCTCAATAGAACTTTTATTGCCCTGCAAACTTTGCCTGTTTATATCCTTACATTTTCAGAGCTGCAATAGACCTACAAAAACGTGTTGCATGGATATTGTGTATCCTTCCAGATTTGGCTACAACTGCATAGGGTTGTCTTCAGCTTGGTGATGTCCTAAACACTCCCCTCTCTCCTAATCTTCCACATCATTGGTCTCCAGAGATGCATTTTAGAATTTATGGCTCCTGGTATCATAGCATCTAAACTAAAGGTCTTATCTCTAACATTTCACAAGAAAATGTATAAAGTGATATAGTGACTGATTATGGAATAACCCGAAAGTAGGAACTAAATTTCTAACTCCTGTCAGGTAGGGATTATACCTTGCTGCCTGAGGATTTATATACCTTCAGATAAATGTCTAACTTTACTCTGATTTCTATTGATCTTTTAGACCTTCAAATTGTTTTGTGACAATGAGCTCCATATGCAACTTACTCTGTTTAAAAATCAGTTTTTGATCAGTTTTGAATTTATTGCCTTTCTGTGTCATTTTGAGTCTTTCATTCTTGCACTATGAAGGTAGAAACTGGAGCACCTGGCAATCATTTTTCTGTCCATGATTTTGTATATGTTTCTCCTAAATTGACTCCATTCTTTCTGCTCTCTCTTCCTAAAGAAGTATTTTAACTACTTTTAGTTCCCCTTTCCTGAAAACTTTCTGTTTCAGCCTGTGTTGGCAAGATGAAGGTCAAAAATTTTGTCATTATTCTAGTCTGGAGTTATATAGTCACAAAAATTATTTTTTTTTCCACCTACTTTTTTTGACTAAAGCAATGTTCAGCAAATCTTCCTACTGGGTTTTCCATGAGGGATTTTTTTTTACGCTTCTGTCTTTCCCCCTGCAATAAATTTAGACTTCTTGCCACCAAGCCCACTTGGATTTGTCAGTACTGAATTTTGCCTTCCCTTGTGCTATACCTTCATCCAGTTATGTTAGTTCTCCTTGAAATATATCATCTCTTGATTCTTCTGAATAAGTTTGTGCTATCTTTAAGGTGTTTTTCCTTCAGTCTTTATCTGCTTTTTCTACAATATCGCTAAAGTATGACTCACTAGTCACTGTGTTAACTATTATTAACCTCTACCTTTTATTAATCTTTTGGATCACTTAGTCTTACAATTTCTTTTTCTCAGCTTGTTTTGAATGACAACAAAACTTTAGTTCTCTCTCGCTCCTTTCTCACTTCTTGATTCGGCTAATAGGACCTCACCTTCTCTACAGAGCTTCCCAGGATCAAACAAATGTATCATATGCAATCTTCTGGAATGACTTGGAGAACACTAACTTTAAGAAACCTTTCAGAAGGAAGTGTTGAAGAATTACACATCAGTCAGCCTTGCCCCTGAGCCTGGAATGACCATGGAGCATATCCTCTTTGAATCCATTTCCACGCATGTGGATTTCTTCTGGTGTGGCAAAATTGTCCACTCTCTCATCTATGCCACCCTTGATTTTTTTGTCAGTCTTTCTAACATTGATCTTGTCTACTCTGTGTGCAGAGGCAAAGATACTTCTTCAACATTCCTATCCCTCTAGTTTTAAATCCAAGGTTATGTTATCTTCTTTCAGCTATATACACAGAACTCCTTGACCTTCAACAGACTCTTTTACAGTCTTCTAATCTAAAAGTATGAACTTTCCTTCTTACACCTAGATGTATAATTTTATCAATGACTATATTAATGTTCTTTCAAAAAATTAAAATTGAGATTGCTTTGTTTACTCTGATCTCAGCATTATTTACTGCACTGTGAATATTTCCATTGCCCATAAATTAATCATAATTTTAAAAGTTTTCTTTGCAATCACCAATGAAAAGGATTAATATCGTTAGACTTGAATTCTGAGATTCTTGTGAGGTGATTTGCTTTGAAACAACCTTTTAGAGAGCAGTTAGTCAGTTTTTATTCACTGAAAAACTGTTTTATTGCTATTGTGCAGCTCTCCTTTTGGGGGTGTCCTTTGTTCCTGGCTCTTGTTTGTTTATATTGGGAATGTGATTGAAGCACTATTCCTTCTGGAATGGGCAGCTGGATTTTCCTGCCATAAAATGCAATGGACAATGATAGGAGAGAGAGTGCAATCTGAAGTGTCATGTGGCATAGAATCAGGATTATTTGGGACTTTTATGTGGGCAGGGAAGCACGGGAACTTGCTTGAAATTAACATTGGGCAAAAGAAGACAGAAATTCTTCTACATAAATTCTTCTACTTAAATATGTGCCTAATTTAGAAGGAAGAGCAGGTTGGGGGAGTAAATGCAAAAATAAATAATGGAAATGTGTTATCAGATAAATAGCCTGAAGGCAAAACACCATTAAGGAAGAACTACTGACATTCCTATTCAGAATTCTTGAGAAAGTTATGCAAACTTAAAATATAAAAAGGTATTTATAAAGTATAAACATGATAAAAAAGGCCTGTTTATAAAAGAAAGAGACCTTTTTCCAACAGGTATGGAAGAATGACTTGTTAAAAAAAAAAAAGAATAAAAAGAATAGATACAGCAAGATTTTTTGGAACATATTTTAAACCAGTTATACCAAAATATTACAAGTCAATTCAAATTAATAACTTAAGTAGATAGTTTTAAATGAGCTGTTCCTTTGAAGACATTCTTACCTTTATACTAAGTGGTTTAGTTAAATAAATGATCAAATATAAGGCTGTGAAGTTCTGAACATTTATCAAAATGTTTCAAATCAGTGCTGGGTAAACTATTAATAACTGAAGTCATACAAGCAAGGTATTTTTAACCAAAGGGAATTCTTAACATTCGTTATCATCAGAAATTAAAGCATCTAATTCTTGGTGAAATTATGCAAATCATGTTGTCTACAAAGGTTGTTAGCAGTGCCAGGTTTTCTCTCATGGCTCCAGAATGGAAAAGCTACATCAACCTTTTCCATTAAGAAATTAAAGGCTTAGATAAATGTGGCATCCACAACATGTGCCCTGCTCCCTGGTTCCTATATAAACTTTCTCCATGTCCATGACAAGAGCTTAACTGGACAGTTTTCAAGGCATTTCAAGACTGAGCAGCAGAAGAGATGTGGGGTGATCTGAATCTGTCTGCATGGGAGACACAATCTTGTGGAGGGTGCTGCAAGCCTACCAGGTTACCAGGCTGACCAGCTCATGCGTGATGACATCCCAGGGAAACCACCATCATGGGAACCAGTCCCAAAGAACTCCCTTTTTACCTCTAAGCAGTACCTGTCACATGCATCTCATCTGGTTTTAGTACTCAACCCAAAGAATAAGGAAAACTGGTGATTCCAAGCACACATAAGTACTTGTCTGCCTGTATCTGTTTCATTGCTTACCACATCAGAAAGCACAATGTCCCACAGTGACTGTTTGCAAAACTGCAATCCCAAACCCTACTGCTTTGTCTTTGACATCATATCTCAAAAGTGAGCAGTTCCACAGTGAACATAATGTACTTTAATAATAATAGCATAAGTATCATTAGTCTTTTCTACTTATCATATTTGCCATGATCCTCAAACCCCATTTTTCCACAAATAAATAAAACCCAGTGTTAGATAATTTCAGGCTTTTATGCCAGAAGTTCACGAAAACCTATAACTCTTTTACCACTTGTGTTTTTTAGTCTGAGTTCTCTTTTTTGTTTTCTGCTTTTGATATTTTAAGAGGTAAACTGTTAATATAAAACACTAACATTGCTGTCACTTAAGTTTCAATGTCATCTATTAAGTGGAAAGGCGTTATTGAATAAAGAGAATTTATGTGAAGCATTGTAGGCCTAAAGCGATCATGGAACACCCCATTGCACCAGGCGTAAATAAAAATTACAGAAAGTATAAAGAGAAGCAGAGCTGTGCAAAGGTCTGCTAGATCAGATATTTTTGGAAATACTGAGTACAACTGGAAAATATTTTAATGGTGCACCTATCATCTCTGAAAGTAACAGATGACAATGGAAAGCAAGATAATCAAAAGGTAGATTTATTTCTGACAGTAGGAAGTTCTGCTACACTTTTACTGAAGTTAATAGCATCCAGTTAATCCAGACACAGTAATTTAACTGTAAAACTGCATTAGAGGGCTTTGAGTGCTGTACTTGACATAGAAACGTAAGATATTTTTAACTTTGAGCTATAAAAGGAAAGTGCAAATATAGAAAGTCTGTGACTGAACTAAGTCTGAACTGCATCAGCCTCACAGCTCAGAGAGATGTGGCTGGAAAAAGTGGTATCAACTACTGGAAGACTTAGGACAAACCTTAGACAAGACAGTTAAATTAGCCACATCATGCAGTCATTCAACATAGCTCAATGTTTTCAGGGTTTTAAGGTGCACTGACATTATAGGTGGATTTGATTTAATTTTTTTGGTTACATACAACCCAACTGGATTATATAAGCATAAAGGAATACTTTATTCAGGGAGAGAAATTTAGATGGCACACATGGGGGTTAATATATTCATAGATTTTGTTGCCTTTAAAAGACCGATGAAGACATCATTGCAGATATATTTGTCAACAGAATGCTCCTAAGCAGCACAGATCAAGTACTTTAGTTTTATATTTGGTAAGCGTCACAAGGGAATAGGAAAAATTTTCAGTATACATTAGCATAAAGACTCCTCAAACTATGCTGATAAGGGAATTATTTGATCATTCTATGACTGAATTCCTCCAATATTTTTGTACCACATCCATTTTATGAGAGGATTTTAAAACACTACACAAAACTGATTATTTTAAGAGTTATTCTTATTTTAAAGCTGGGGAAACTAAGGTAGTGCAAAGATGAGCCTTTACTCAAAGCTGTGCAATAAACGTGGGGGCAACTGTAAGAAAAGCCAGTATTAGGCTCTCCCTCACTCTGTCTACATCAGGAAAGCTTTCACCTGTCTCAGGAGCTTCCATTATTGTCCATTTAATAGAATGGCCTCATACATAGTAGTAGACCCTATAGATATATGTCAAATTTTACCTACATTTTGCAGCAATGCTTATCTGGGAAATAGCTGCGGTACACAAACTACAAACAGCACTGGAGCATTCATGGTGTTAACAGATTTCAACAGAAAGTAAGGATTTAAAAGACATTTATTAGCTAGTTCTTCCTGACAAATTTGAGCAGTGCACATACACATTCATAAAATTCCATTATAGCTTAGAGGACACATGCTAATATTTATTATAGCTATTAGGCTTCATAGTTTTGAGAAATAGAAGAATCAAGCTATCGACCTGTGGTACTAAAATAACTGAGTTACTAGAAGAGCTACCTGTTGTTTTTTGTCTGATGATAGAAGTCCAATAAGAATGGAAAACACTTAATCCCTAGTTGCCATGATGTTCAGCTAATTATTGTGTTATTAAATAGTGACTCATCCAGAAGGGTTCATTTGTTTCTTCCTTCTCAAAGAACTGGAGAGGTTATGCAATGAGAAAGTGAAAGCTGAAACTTTCTTCTTAGCACTCTGCTTTATGGCACTAACATTTCCCAACACAAGGGAGAGATTTATTTCCTTCAAGGAAGGAAGGAACACTTAAGATGTGAATGAATACAAGAAAAGCAGGAAACCAACTGTGGCTGTCAATACACAATTCATAGAGCTATAACACTGCTGTGGTAATATCAGACAGAGACACAATAACCTGTAAAAATGATTCCTGCAGACCTGAGCTTGGAAATGAAGCAGTTAGCTATGTTAGTACCCAACATTTGTTCTGAAGGCCTGGTGTTTGAAGAACAAAGCCTCTTTCCTTCCCAGGTTTCTTCCTGCAATGTTAGCTCCTACACTCCAAAATGGTTGTGAACAAGGTACAAAATAGCTGTCAGTAGCTAGTAAGGTGAACAGTCTCACTTCTTTCTGCCCTTGCCTATATCCAACATAAATAAACAGATAAATAATAATTTGTGAACAGCTTCCCCCCTGCTGTACAGGAATGTTTCATATTCTGTTGGAATAATTAACAGGGTTTTCTCTTATTATTATAATAATTTCCTACCACCATATGCTTCTTTACTGCTAAGTGTTTGCAATTCTTCAGTTCAGCTTCCAGTTTTACACCACTGGGAGCTGAAGAGCAGAGTGGGGAAGAGCTGGAGAAGGTGGGGAGAGCAAGGGAAAGGTGGGGAAGGGGAGATTACACACACCCTAACACTGGAAGGAGACTTCTGAGCTGCATAAACTCTGCTGCTGTAACTATAGTGAAGTAAAAAGTCATTTAAATTTAACAGGGGACTGACTGGCTCAACAAAACAGCCAAACTAATTTTGTTTTAATTATTTATTGTGTTCCAATTCACATTACTGTTTCTGTTTTAATTGTATCTTTAATTAACTGCATTGATTGTAATGGACTGTACGCTTCCCTCATGCAACTTTGATGACTGGGTTAGGATCTACTTCGGTTTGCTACCTCAAAAAACAAAGCAAGAAAAACCCTCAAAATACTGAGAAGTAGAGAAGATGGGCATATCCAAGGCAAATGAAGGGGTTTTTCTGCATTTTGCTGTTTAATATGGTCACCCATGTAGAAAATTTTAGCATTTTTTTTGCTACCAATTTGTTACTCCATGTAAATTCCTTATAATGATTGAGTAATTCTGCAGTGCGGGGATTCTGTTTCCTCTTTGCCATAATCTCTCCTGTGCTGGACAATATTGTATCTTCCACTGCTTGTCAGGGGTCAGCTCTGCTGGAGTGGAGGGAGGCGAGTGCTTCCATCCGCCCTGTGTTTGGGAGCCCCCATCGTGGGTCCCAGTGGCTGAGGTGCTCCTCTGTGGTCTGTCATGGCTTGGCAGCCAGGGCCTGTCCCACCGCCCCAGCCAGGAGCAGGGCAGCCAGGTATCATTGGGGGAAGCCCCGGCCCTGAGGATATGGCTGGTCTGGGCTGTGGGCCTGCAGTTGGGTATAGCTTGATGGGCCCACGGCCAGTCAGGGCAGGGCTGTCGGAAGCTGAGACGGGCCCTGCTGTGGCAACACTGGGACAGGAACTGATGGCCCCAGCAGGGCTGACATGGCGTCCTGGCCTGTGGGCAGGGTGGGGTACACCTCATGGAGTCAACACCATTAGGGCATACTGATGCCCTCCAGCCCCTGACTGTTCACCAGCGGCTGTTGCTGCTTTGTTTCCTCTGGCTGGCTTACAGGCAGTCTTGGTTTTCTTGTTGCAAGACTATGATTCAGCTCTAAGTCTCCAGAAATAGGACATGTCTGGTACTTTCTGTGAGCTCACAGCACAGCGCAGCAGAGCAAGCCGTGCGAGGGTCTGGCTGGCTGCTGGAGAAATAAGTGGTTGTGAACAAGTTTTTGAAACCTCAATAGCTGCTCATTTTAACCGTGTTCACACAGCAGGTTTTTGTTACTACAGTTGTCTAGGGAATAACTGTTCTTTGGGGGGAATGCCGCTTTATTTTCAAGAGAACAAATTTTGCTGTATGTACAAACAGGCCTAGTATTTATTCATCATTTTCTTTTGTTTAAAATGCTGTTGCTATCCAAGCAGAGAGCAGGAGGCAGAGACTACCATATCACTGATCATTCTTACCCAACTAACATCAAATATTAATGCAAACAGCCCATAAACTCAATAGATACAGATGTGCATTTGAATAATTTTAGTTTATCTTTGCAGGTATTAAACTTACTGTCAGAAATTGAGAACTGATGGCCAAGTGTCGTAATAGAAGATTTTGGGACTACAGTCTATGAGAACAGTCTATGAGATAGCTGTTCAGCAATAAAGAGGTACTCCAATGCTGTTGTATCCAGTTTGCTTGACTTTTTTCAACATTAAGCTCCCAACATGTTCTGGATTATCCTTTTGGTAGAGAAAAAGGAAGTAAATTTAGTTGTAGATACAATTCTGATTTCAGGGATGCGGGACAGAGCAAGATGTTTAACCAACTTCTGTGCAGCCTATATGCTAAATAATTTTTTTACAATTTAGAAAAAAAAGACTTGAAGACTTTTCCACACAGGCTGATATGTAGAAAGGGGGAAGCTTCCTTTAAATTTGGTAAGCGTCTGCTTGTTGTTGGAGAGTCTGCATTTTAAAAATTTCACAAGCATCCTTTCAAGGGTATTATACAGGGGTATAAATGCACTCCTGTATTTTCCAATTAGACAAATTAGCAGAATTGCATGTTTTATTTACTGTCTGTAGATAGACAGCAATGGTATCTCAAAGCAAATGCATTTGCCTACTAATAGCAAATAGTATTTGTCCTCCTGAGACCCCATTCACAACTGAATATTGTGAATTATCCTCTCAATAAGATTTTCCAGTCAGTTTTGCATCTACCTTTTAATACTTTTCCCCATATATTTTCCTGGCTTCCTTATGAGAATATCATGAGAGACTGTTTCAAAGCCAAGATTTATGGTATCTGCTGCTTCTTTCTTATCCACAAGATGTGTTTTCCTGTCATCTAAAACTCCTGGCACTGAAGAGTTTCATCTGAGAAGGTCAAATTTAAGCCCCTTTGCAAAGAGGAAGTCATTGAAAAAAAAATTCTGAGCTAGTCTGTGAAAGTGCCATTTTTTAAAGCTTTATAAAAAAATATGTATTTTATAAATATAACACAGCTTCCAAAATGGGGTTCTGCTTGTCCTTATCAGACTTGAGGTCAAAGTAAGCAGTTCCTGATATTCTGAGAAATGATTCATGGTGTTGGGGCAGGTATTTGAGGCCAACATTTAGTGTAAAACACTCCACGCTCTAAATCATAAAAGTTTCTGCTCTTGAAATTTGTCGGTCTCAAAGTTTTAATGCTATAGTTTTTGATGTGAGACTAAAAGATATGAAGCACCAAGACCTATGGAGAAACCAGAGTATTCCAAGGGCAGCTTTTCAGGGTAATTTAATACTGACTCCCTCTTTTCTGTCCCTGAAATGCATGCTGTGATAGGTTCATAGTAAGAAGCAAACTTTTATTTCATTCAGGTTAGATGTTAGAGCACGGTGGGGAGAGGAGCAAGGTTATGTCAGTGTTTCTATTCGTTGCATGCAGTACATCAGTGGGCAGAATTTTAATAGAACCAAAAACCTTAGAATGAGCGGGGCAAAAATATCAGTCACTCACAAATGAAAAATATATCGGAGCAACCTCTGGCTTTGCACTTGAAACTTCTCTTGGCAGAATTCAGAGATTTTCACTATGTTGACCAGGCAAAATGGTGTTAATTATTGTGTATATCTGTGGGAGAGAGTCACTGCATACTGAAGTTTTCTGCTTCTGTGATATACTTGGCAAAAAGGTGTATCTGTGGCAGGGTGAAAAAAAATATTTCATAAACATGACAAACACATGCTGCTGGCTGAAGGAAGAAATGAAAAATAAGTTGAAACATCTTTAAAATCTGTTGTCATAAATTACACAGAAAGGGTTTTAGAACAAACCTGTGCCAGAGAAGGAAGATCTATTGGTCTTTTCTATCTCTTGCTCTTTTGCTCTCCCTTGTCTGCCTCGGCAGTTTTCAGGCATCTCTGCTGATGGTAATTGCTATAAGCCTGTTTTAGCTTCCATTACTCTGAAAGTACCATTTCTTTCTAAAGGCACCTAAAGATAGAGAGTGCAATTGAGAAGTGATTTTCAAACTCAAAGGAAGGGGAAAAGTCATGTTAACAAAAATCACTGCAAAAGAAACACTAAACATTTTTTTATCCCAATGTTACTTTCCTGTGGCCAGCCAAGAGATATCAAAATCAAGGTGAACTTCCTGCACTCAGCATTTTTCTCTGGCTGAGTAGCTGCCCCTCTGAAGGCAAGTAGTATTTGGCTGGAAAATGGTTTTGTGCTTGGATGGACCCCTGAGTCCTATACAGAAATTCACCATTATAAAAATGTCTGCTCCTTTATCCAAACATATCCCTCCCAACTCACTTGTTGCTCTCCTTCTTCTCTAAAAATGGGGATGGGGGGCGGCAATATAACCCCTACCTTCAAAAATTGCAGGCTTTATGCTGAGATACTTAATTTCATTGAAGACACATTCTTATTGTCGAGCAGCTCAGACTGTCTTTATTTTATCCTGTCTTGAATAAATAGCTTACTCTTTTGAGTACTGGCTTATAGATGTCTATGCTCTGGAAAGAAGATTTTGATCTAATTTATATTTGATGAGCTGAGAAGCTGTAAATGACCATATGCGTCATCTTGGGAACGTTGTAGCTTTATGCACAGTGTTCGACTAGACGAAGGATCCATTAGTGACCCAACGGAGGTGTTTTAGAGCAGGCAAGGAGAACTCTCTAAACACCATCTGCTCATACTGTTGCTTGTAAAACGATGTCACATCTGCTGCTCTAAAAACATTATGCTGATCTCTCCTACAGTATGTGGCTGCTGCACTCCTCTTAGTAGTGGGAAAAGGAGTCAATGCCACGTTATTGGGACAAGAGGTGTTAACTATAGTTGAAATTGCACATGGCCTTCTTGCCTTCCCATATCTTCTGACTGTACCATAAATGTCATAAACAAAATGAAGGAGAGGATTCAGCATTCTATATTTAAGTGATGAAGCTGGGTAAATACTTGAACTGTTAGTCTTTGCTGAGCTCCATCTTGCCCCAGCTTGGCTGCTGCTGGTACAACTACATGCTCCAAACTTAACATGGCTAAGTCCTCTCAGAGATTGAGGAGATATTTAAGACAGCTTGATGAGTAGAAAATGAGATTTGTCTTAGATTTCAGATAGAGTAAGGGTCAGAAAGCATTACAATTTCTTTTATACCTAAGACTTCATAGCTTAGAGTGTTTGGCTGCCTAACACCTAAGAGGTGTTTGTTGTAAAGCAAATTTGCTTACCCTGGAAGCTCCAAGTGTACACATCTGCATACATTTTCAGTACTACTTATTACTGCTGCACCCAGAGTGACATTTTCATAATAGTGTGTATAGAATTAGAAAAATAGTCAGTGTTGGTTTCAGTAGGAGAGAGGTTATATTGGTGCAGTAGGAATCCTTGGAAATACCCATGAACTGCAGCCCCAATTAACTAAAGATGTGGTACTTGGCTTTCCACACCCAAATTCAATTGTTTTGAACTGTGATTTTTATAGAGTATTACCAGATACAGACAATTTTTTTTCAGGGATCTGCAGAAGGAGGAAAAATAACAATGAAGTTATTATGGTTTATATTGCTAGCAGCTCAGAGGCTAAGGTCACTTTGTGTGATAATGAGTTTAAAGCTAGGAAGTCTGAAAATTGCAGTATTTGTCTAATGTCTCTGAATGTTGAAAAGAAGTGACCGATATTTTCTCTCAATCAAGTTTTTGGTAAAGGAATTAAGCCATATATTTTAATATCCGTTTTGACAAAATGTTTTTAGACTACTGCCAACCTGATGGTCACCTCCAATCTGCAAAGCAGAGGGGAGCAAACTTCTAAGCAGCCATGCGGGATAACATGGCAAGAGAGAAGTCAGGGTACCAGGAAAGGTGGCCATGTAGCATTTTCCATTGCTATAGGAGGTCTTAATGGTTTGATCTGTCAGATGCACGTCATGTGCTAAATAACCGAAGCATCTGATACAGTTCTCTTTCTTCCTCTAGGAATTTCGAGTTATCATAGCTGTGGGTCAGAGCCTGAAAGAGCAGGAACACAACAGAAAAGCAAGACACTGGAAGGCTTTTCAGGCCTGTGTTCTGATGCTCGCTTGATCGCTGACCTGGGCAAATCATTTCATGTCTCTGTGCTTCTGGTGTTACTTCTTACTATTTATCTTTGAGCATATTGCATGGATGAGTCAGTGAAATAATAGATGCTTTGCATTATAATGTATTTGAACCCAAATCTTACTTGTAAACATCACTGTACTGTAAATCAAAATGAAAGATTTGGCATTCATTCAAGAACAAAGCAATTGCCTGTTCTTACAGCATGGTAGCATGCTGAAAGACTTGTAAGAGGACTGAAAGCCTTGTATAAAAGAGCTTTGACCTACAGTGACAAAAATCACCATCTTATGTGCTGTTTCACTGAGATTCTGTTAGAACTCAAGTGCTCTAGAAACTGAGTTTCTTTAGAAATGGAAGATTAGCTGCATTTTCTACTGTTATGGCATTCTACCACAGCCTTTGCAGGGCAGTCTTATTCCACCCTGGGTTCCTTCATGCCAGTTAGGCATGCCTGCGAACTTAGGTGGGTGATGCTACAATGTTTAGAGATGCCTCTGCTCTGTCAGAGCTGTCCCTATGCTAAGGCATTCTTCTTGCAAGAGAACCTGTAGTGAACAGCAGGAATCCTTATGCATAACAGATAGCAGAAAGTGCAGAAATTAGTATAACTTTCCTTGATTGTGTTGTCAGTCAGATATCTATAAGGTTCCTTAAGAATTAAATAGCCTACCTGGATTAGATATATACATCATCAGGATATGAATCCTCTTGACTTCCTGTATAAATGTTTACATCTTTCATATTTATGTTTAACAATAATTATTGTAATACTAATTTATTATGAGAGGAATGAAAAGGAGTGTTATTCTGATGTGTGCTTTAGTCATCTGCATTTTATAAGGATGCAAGCCTTTGTAACAGCCATTTGTCCCCTTCTATCTTGAGAGCTATAGACATTAAATACTTCAGGGCATATACTGATTGAAATCAGAGGATGAATACTTTGTTTTCAGATAGTTTTTCTAAGGCTACAGGAGGGCATTTTGTTTCTTGTATGGAGACAAAGTTTGGCCCTTTAGACTAAATCACACAGGAGGCAGCATGACACAGGAGATATCAGTGTTTCTCCAGGAGCTGCCAGGTGGCTGTAGCATCAACCTGAGCTGGGTGATGAGACCAGTGCTATTCATTTGAGAGACGAAAGACAGATTAAGATGTCGGACAAGCAGGGATGCAGTTAGCTTGGTAGCCATAGTATGTCAAATAGAGAAGAAACCCTGAAGCTGGTGCCAAACCAATGAGAAGAGCACATCTAATGTGTTGCCACAGACACATCTGTGGCTTGCTTATTCTCAGACACAGCTCCATAAACATCACCAGTTCCTATGGAGCAAGGCCATGTTTCTGCCCTCACACCACCTGCTAGATTCAGGCATATATTATAACATCTGGAGTCATAACTTCCAAAATCTTTTGTAGAAGTGCCATTATCCCAACCCAAGCTTGATTTTTAAGACATCCTCTGCAGCATATTGGAACACTGTATTTCTAACAACTCAGCAGGGATAGTGCAATTTAGTAAGTCATTTGTATTGATCAGGCTTGACCTTGTTTATTTTGTGTAATGAGATACAATTGTACAATATCTTAGGATATGTATGCATACAGTTGCAATGATAAAGTCAATAATTAAGTGCTTCTAAGACCTCTTGTACACAGAATGTACTACTGCTACTACTGATGGTTTCTCATAACATACAAAGATACAGCTCTTCTAAGAAAGAAACAAGACTGGTTTCCTGTGATGGAGAAAAATCAATGTCAAATATTGGTTTGGTCCCTTGTGCAGGCAAAAGTAGATATATATAGATGAGATCTAGTTGGAAAGTTGATCCTCATTCATGTATGACTAAAGTTAACTGAGATGTAATATTCAGGTTGATTCAAATCCTAAGATGCTGCTCACTAACCCAGGTCTGAATTCAGTCTCCTGTTTGATTATTTAAAAACTAAATTTTCACTCATAGTTTCTCCCTGGAACAATAGCAGTGGTATCCAAAGCTTTCCTGAAGGAATTTGTTACTCGGAACAAATATATTTAAGATAAGATGCATACTAAAAGGCACAGACCAGTCTGCTCGCATGCCTGGATTTCTTTGAAAAATACCCTGCGTCTGAGGAAAATACTCATTGTTTGGATCCATCCACATTTTTCTCTGTGTTGATTTGTACTTTGACAGACTCTGACTTGGCATGTGTTCCTGGTTCTGAGAAACTTTCCGTTACGTACAACTGTTTTCAGACTTTTCCTGCATTTTTCAGCCTACTGAACTGGTCATTTCATTTCAGCCTGGAAGTATGATCTAGTCTCAAGTTGTGCACACTCCTCTACATTGGTGTGGATTCAGACGCTTGCTTTCATCTAGTTAAATCATTTTGCTTTCCTGCTTACTAATACAAATTTAGGTCAATATGTGGAAATGAGCACTATTTCCATCCTGATGGCAAGGTTACTAAAATATTTAGACAATAGCAATATCATGTCTGTATTTTATAATTGCTTCCTACCTATCAGATTTCCCTTTAACTTCAGTCGCTAAATAGATCATCCTTTTTGATCCTGCTAGCTGTCTGGAAATTCTTCTGCATCGATCTACAGCAAAGGTGGTTTCTTTGTGAGATTTCATTTTGGTGGCAGCTGTTTTCAAACCGATAAGTACTTGTTGCAGAAATATCCCTGAACATTTTGACCAGTTCTCAGAAATCTGAAAATCACTTTAGTGGGTCTGAATCAACTATAGACACATCAAATATAGCACAGACACAGTTGTGGACAGCTCAGGGGTTTTCTTAAGAAAACATAACAAACAGGAGGCAATGTCATAGATTTCCTCTTCTAAGTCACATTTTTTTATTAGGTGCAGCTTTCTTAAACTCAAAATTTGAAGCATGTTCCTTCATGCTCTTCGAGATGTGTGTTGCTATACCTCTGCTATCCGGGTTTTATATTTAAGTCAGTAACTGGATCCATTTCTTTCTCTCAAAGATTATCTTTTACGTATGAATAACAACTTGGCAAGTAAAACATGAAACAATTTTAGGCAATGTTCTTTATCTGTATACAGATGAACTTACATAACCAAATACTTTGTAATAACTTTACAGTAATGGCACCCAAGAGTGTCTGTACAGTTATCCTTTTGCTTCTCACTAGACAGGCTTCAGGTGAGGACTTGCATTAAATAAATTGCATTGAAGTCAAAGTTTTTGCATGTAGGAGACATGAATCTGTAGATGTGACTGAACGTGTTTTGCTTTTCCTTTTTGCCCTGCCACTCCTTTCTTTCTTCATGTTGAGCTCTGTAATCTGAGGCATTGTTTGTTGAGGCAAAATGGTTGGTAACTACTGTGTTCAATTTAAATGTCTAGATTTAGAGCAGGCTGATGCTTAAATTGGAGTAGACTGACATTAACTGAGTGGAATTACACAACACTTGGGAGTGTTTAGTCAGTTAGTACTTGGTTGGCTGGATGTTCCAATATGTACAGTATGAGCAAGTCCACTGGAAAAGATGGTCTGACAGATGGCTAATTGAAATGTGAAAAAATCATATCCTGCCATAGACTCGGGCTGGGGCTTCCTGACCCCATTGCAGGACAGCTCCTATAGTGGGGCTGTGACACAACACAGTGAGCAAATTCTCTCTGTGTTTCATTATCTTTCACCTCTTCTCCCTCCAGCCATCTTTGATAGGTGATAATTAAAACATCTAAGGACATCCTATAAAATCCTAAGCATGGGTTGCTGAAGATTGCATGAAATTCTCAAGACTAGGATGTTCTTCCGCTTGCTACAGTCCTCTGTGAAAACAGACTACCTTTTATTTCTTTGTTTTTAAATTTGAATAGACTTTTTAAAGAATAATGAAGCTGTAGCAGCTCCCATTCTAGCAACATCTGTGTGCATGTGTATAATCTTAAGCAACAGTTACTGGACCTTTATTGTTTTAGCAGGATTACAACTACTGCTCTGGAGATGTAACAGCACAATGTATCAGTTCAAGGTTTGGCAGCTCAGAGTTTTTAACAACGCCATGCAATTACAACAATTTCTGTTTGCTCTCCTCACATAGGCATAAACACCTCTTCCTCAACCAAACAAAGAATTTCATACAAAAAAATTAAAACCATAAATATTTCTGATCAGATCAGACTTCATTTCTTTTTCAGTTCTTAAGGTTTGTTTGTTGGGTTTTTTTTTCAGAAAAATCAGGAAAGAAATTATCGATCTAGATGTATTAACTCTAGACACACAATGTTTTCAGAATGTCAGTGCTCTTGTTAGTACTTAAACACAGTAACTGAGCATTCCTGTTTAATGTAGAGATACACAAGCAAGTTCTAATCTATGAGATTGACTACTTGAGTAGTCTATAACAGTACCTTCTGGGGTGCCTTGATTGTTCATATCAAGCTGACCTGGTTACAGATATGTTTCGTTGCAGTGCAGGAATACCTTTCTTGTTTGATCTTGCAAACTCTCCCTTTAAGACAACAAACTAAAAGGACCAGGGAGTTGTAGCCTGTCTTGCCTTCCTCCCATACCTTCTAGAGCTGGTTGCTTCAGCTATTAAATATAAACCCTCCATTCATTTTCTACCCTAAAGGAAAGTTTGTGTACATTGTAAAAGCCCACCCAGGAAGACAGAAACACTTCTCAAATAGTCATGTTAATGCACAAGTACTTGTCACATACCACAAAAAGAAGTGATTTGAGAGAGAGCTCACCATGCTTGTACTTCTAGGCAGAGACGCAGATTTTGTGGCTGGCATTTCTTTGCTTTGAGAAATCATATTTTCTACAGGTAAGCCAGATCTTGTTCTGCATGAGGCACCATTATCAAGTGACCTGAGAGATGGACTTGTATCCAGGGACAAGGATTTCTCTAATTTGCGTGTTTGTGCTCCAGCCACAATGTCGTCACTTCTCAGGCTCTCTACGTCTACTTCTTCACGGGTTTTCCCATCTAGAGTGTTCTCTTTCCAGCTTTCAGAAGACTTTCTCTTAATATGCAAATCATCTAGGCTTCTCACACTGGATGTAAAGGTATTTTTCAGTTTAGCAGCTCGGTATGCCCTCAGGCTCATGGGATCAAGCACTCTGAATGTAACTTCATTAATAAATTGAGAGAATTTGAGTTTAGCTTCTATTTTTTCTTCCACAACAGACAATGAACTTGATGATCCTTGACTCACCAAGCTCAAATCAGATGCAGAGGAACTGCTTTTCTTGTGAGTCGTCTTCTGGCTCTGGAGCTTTTGGCTGGCGTTTCCCACTTCTGTTGGATGTAGAGAGGAGTGTTCCAGTCCGTGGGTTTTTTCACCCCCTTTCTGACAGTGTTTTGATCGATGTGGTCGATAGCCTTCATCCTTATTTTTGCTTTTAACAAAGCTTTTAGCTTCTGACCTTGCGCTACCCTGTAACTCAAAGCTGTCCTCGCTGGAGCTGCAGCATTTTGAGTAACTGTTCATTGTCAAATCTCCAGCATCAGGTCCTATTCCTGGTGCACATGCAGCAGTGGAAGCGTTGCATGCTCTTTCTTCAGTCGCCCTGCCAAGCCCCTCTTGCTTGGCTGGTCTTATAGGTACAGCACCCTCTGGCTTAACAGGGGAAATGGAGTCCTTTGTCAGCGACTCCATTTATTTTTGTGTCTGCATGTCAGCTGGCATCAGTGAAAGTGGCATTCCCATAAATCCTTCGCTATCCTCTAAGACAACAGGCATGGCTTTTAAAGGCATAACAATCCAACCACCACATTTTATCTTGTATACATCCCAATTTATGTATATGTTTCATAATTAGATCAATAGCACATTCTCATCATTTTAATTAGCCATACTAATGAATAGAATCTATAGGACATGCAAATTTTCCAGGGTATTGAATGTTTAGTGGATGAGCCTACGCTTTCATTGATCCAAAGCAGCATATGATATATTCCTGTCTGTTGAACCGGAAACCAAACTACCATGATGTAGATCAATTCTCACTAAGTAAAGTCTGGGGTGGTTCTGTTTCAGGGCTTTTTAAAATCCGATAGTAGAGAAGGTCAAGCTGTATTGTCCTAAAGCTACTAGTGTTTGCTATTCTGTTAGAAAGCTTAGGGACAGATCTGACAGACTCAGAAAGGCAAAAAAAGTATGTGATTCTCACTTGCTATCTTTTTTTTTCTTGCCATAATTTTCATTCTAAAACGTTTTTAAAGGTTTGAATCCAAAGCAAGGTGACATATTTCAGCACTGTAAATTGGTGTGGAGTAGTAATGATGGGTTCTTCCAGTACTGTGCATGTGAAGTTCTTCTTATTCTTTACTGTCTTTTATAGACAAGCAAGTCTGAACTGTGAAGTGCAGAATTTCTATTTTTTTTACATAAGTGGGAACCTAAAGGCCAGTTTAAGTGTGGTTAAGGGCTAGAGTCTGAATTTATACTCAGTGTGAACATTTGGAGTGTCCTGATGATGTGCTGCCACAGGAACTGACCTAATAATGAATTGACCGGTAAACTCGAAAAGGGTTTTTTGCTTCTCTTTACTTTAGTATAAGGCTGAAAGCAAATCATTTAACCCTTTTTGTATGATGTGAATCAGACTGTGCTTACATCACTGTCATTGGCACCACCTGACTGGTGAAATGCATCAGGTGGAAAAAGGAAAGAAAAGAGAAGTGAATCACAAGCAGAAGCTTGTAAGTGACTTCCCTTAAATACTGAGGCAGAGTGAAATGAGGAGGATCTCTGGAGGAGACTGAGAAGGAGGCAAGGAAGGGGAAAAAGGTCAGTAAAGAGCACATTTTAAAGTATCATATGTAGCTGATAGATCAGTGGCAGCTTAGCTTGAAATCTTGTTGCATGAGCTTTTGAAGCAGGCGCTCTATTTAGATCCCTCATTACAAGTCGCTTTGCCCATTGCACAGAATTTATTGACTCCCCATTGGTAATTCCAGGACTCATTTAAATCATAGTTCATAAAAGCTGCTGAAGTGTTGCAAATTTCTCAAATTAACATAGTAAGTACATTAATTTTGCAAATAACAGGGGAAAGAAGATCCTTTTAACATATCAGAAATCAAATGCTTTTACTGGAATTAGTTTCTGAAATGCTTCCGTATTTCCTATGGGACTGTGCCATTCCATTGCATGTTACAAACATTATCCTGTTCACAGAGATAATGTGTCTTAAAATGCATAATTCCTGTTCACACTGTTGTGTTTTAGATGAAATTATTCCTCTCTCACATGAATGTGAATGGTGACATTAAAGGTCTGGCAAATGCTTTCAATTGTCAACACAAAGATTTTCATGACCTTTTCAAATGTAGTCAGGGAACAATAAAAACTACTCTTTTCTTGCAAAGCCAGAATGTGGGGCCTCTTCAGTATGTCAGAAGGCAGACTTCTCTAAACTTATAGTTACTCATTGAAGCAAACAGGATTCCCCAAAGAGGTAGGGTCTGTGCTAATGCACCTCAGGTCTTTTGCCTTCCAGGATCCATTAGAGCTTGGCAAAGTGTGAGTTCTGCAATTTTAATGGACTTTATTAATATGTCTGTTTCAGAAACAGAGCAAGCTTCATTGTTGAGCCAGAAGCTGTAATGACTTGTACATATTTGGAGAAGGGCTTTTTTATTCATGGGCCATTGGGCTCATCTGTGCCTGAACAAAGCTGTGTTAACTACAAGCACAAATCCAGCTATTCATTGTATAGGTGCAAATATTAAGATGTGACTCTCACAGAAGTTTGTGGTATAGCCAACAAAAATGGCTCATGTAATTCTCTTTTATTGTCAGGAATGAGCCCATTTGTTCTGAAATATGTCATCTGTATAGCAGACAAATATAAGTTTTTAAAAAAAGGAAAAATATCAGGTCATAGGTTATAGGTAACCTAGGTAAGGTATATAAGAATTATAGGGGGTTTTATACTGCTGCTTCTCTTTCTTCAGATAATTTTTAATGAGTTTATACATATGACATATCAAATTATTAAGAAATATTGCAAATAAATCTTCTTACCTGAACAATATAGATCTTTTCACATCAATCCCACTACATCTAGATGCTATCAAACTTTATAGTAACAATCAGTATTCAGTGGCTTGTCTTAAATAAATTCACAAAAATATTCTCTGGAGACTACCTGAACCACAGAAATTATTTCCACTAGTCACAAGTACAAATAGAGAAGTATACAAAATATGCTTAAGAATCTGGATATTTGAGAATTTGAACTCTTTTATAATGCCTTGATGTTCATGATTGATTTTGGTATGTTAAGTGACTTATTTTATAAAGTGTTAAAATTATTTTGCCTTATATATTTAAATCTATTTGAAGACATTGCTGATAAAGAGAATTTCTCATTGCAGTGCAAACAGGTATGTCTGTGAATAGCAGTGCATTGCTGCAGTAGTTTGGGCTATACTCTCAGAAAAAATACCTTCAGAGAGCTCAAATTCTTCTGTTATTCCTTGCTAAAACATCATTCTGCCTGGTAGATGTTTGTCTGATTTCTAAGTCCTTCTAAAATTGTCATATAAACATTAAAATAATCTTAAGAGAAAAACTTATGCATTAATTTTGCTCTGTTTTCGAAATGGTGGGCACAATTCTTGGAATAATACAGTACACCTGTGGAAATCAGTTGAAAACTGTCTGACCTCTGTGACAGACTTTACTATAAATAGTAATCTTTTTACTATAAACTTTGTTATCAGTTCTGCCATTACCTTGTTAGTTGACTTTTGGTGAACATCTGCACTTTCTTCTACAGCCACCATTAACAGTCTGTAAAAATTAGGAAAGGACTGTCTTTTTCTATGCATTGTTACATAATGACACCCTGATCAAGGTGACATCTCTAGGTACTATAAAAACTCATATAGTGACAATACGTAAGTGAACCATTTCTAGGGACTCAAGTGGATCCAGTTTGTAATTTTGTGTAGTGCAATGGCTAAGCTGTTTGGTGTTAGTATAAGAACATAAACAAAGCAATACTGATCCTTTCCTGCTAAGTTGACTGCTGAATCTGAAATGTTTATACCAGAATGATAGCTGAGATCGCATTTTAAATGGGACTTTTATAATGATTCAGTATTTCATTTGACAAGACTGAAGCATTCGGGGACTTGGCTAGTAAACTTGTTGCTTAGGAAAACATGAAGATTTTTCTAAAGGTTAATTTAGGCTTATTTATATTCTGAGTGTCATTTTATGCAGTCATCATTAGAAACCTGCATATTTTGTATAAAAATGAAGCGTAACAGTTGCTTCCAAACATTACAATGCAATGTAGTGACTCTACGGACCACTGTCTGAAGATTTAATATTAAAAACAGAGGTTTTTAGGAATTAAAAAAAAAAAAATCCCTCTCCCTTTTAAATAATTTCCCTGGTTTTTAAATTTCAGGAGATTGTTAATTTCTGCTAATAGTATCAAAAGCAAATGCAAGATATCTCTGTAGCAGAAAAGCTGCAGTAGGTTGTTATGACAACTGGAAGTTTCTTTGTGTAGGGCTCTGGAAGATATGATCATTTTTGGGTCAAAGCAGATAATATGCAATAGTTCTAGTACAAAAGAAACATGCAAAGTTCTTGTATATCTAAAATTAGGCCTTTTGATATGTTAACGATAATAGATTCAGCAGATTATCTGCTTTAAAAAAATAAACAAGTCTGGAGGTTTTCCAAATGTTGAGATTCATAAGAAATTTTTAGGTTATTGATGAAAAAAGTGTAAATCTGATTCTAAACAACATTGGGTCTATTTTAATTCCAATTGAGAGTGGTTTCAGAGCCTTTTGTATTCAGTGAGTTGACTCCAGGATTTTGGATCAATAATTATACTGTTCTCTGTGCTGTTCTTGTTGCAACAAAGGGTTAGTTTTTACATTACAATGGAGTGTATTTTCTCTAAGTAATTTTGTTCCTGGTTCTCAGTCAGCCTTTCAACTGTCAGAAATACTGCCTGAGCACCAGAGCCAAATCTGTCAGAGCTGGTAGGAATTGCAGTTAATTCAAAGTTCTCAACTTGACCCACAGATGTGTAACTCCTTCAGCATACAGTGAAATTTCAAAATAGATATATCTTAACTCTCCCAGTGCCCATTCTTCTTCAGTCTGTACTCCTGCATTAAATGAGAATTTTATGTCTTTTATCCACTACTCTTTGCACTTAATGCATTTCATTTTGGAGTGTTTCATGGTACCTTTCTGTTTTACAATTAAGTCTTTCCATTTAAATAATACAGATGTTCCTTTATCGGTTTCTTTTAGTAGATGGTTTCTTTTTTCCTTTTTTGTTGTAATGGTTTCCAAATACTAAGTTGCTTTTAATATAAGGTTGTCTAGCCCAGTTTCTTCATCAAGACACTGTTGGTTTAAAGTCTCCTCAGCATTGCTTTATTTAGCTGTTCTCCAGAAAGTGTATCACATTTGCAAATTACTGGGAATAGTGTCTTTTTCTAGGATGCTAGGTGTCACACAACAAAAATTTTATTTCACTAACTATTACCTTCTCCATCTTTTTTTTTTCTTTTTAAAACAAAACATTTCCAGTGTACAGGAGACACAGACAGTATTGCCTGTAGTCATTTTACCTCACTAGGTTCTGCTTGAAAGGCTTGCAATCCTAAGAAAAATCCCAACAGACGTTTGCTCTAACTCTGTTAGATAAAGCTGTCTTCGGGACCAGTAGAACGAAAGTTCAGTTCCTTTATTTTAATGAGTGACTCTTAATGGGAACAAGTTAAAAATCTTCCCTTTCTCTAGCAATTGTTGGTAGCTATGTATCATGTAATGAAAGCAGAAAGTTATACCAGTGCTGCCACCATTAAATCTGTATGGATTCTTAACAAATGATAGGTTTTATTGGCATGAAAAGATGTCAAAAGGCACCATGGTATCTTACAGACCAGAGGCATTTAAGAAACTCATGCTCCTGTGTAGGAATCTGCATGGAGAACAGTGTCTGCGTCCAACCTTTAATCTAAAGGATCTAAACTCCTCTGAAGCCTCATTATTTTACCTCTTCACCATGATGAGAAAAACACCTATCTGTCTTACAAGTACAGAGTGACCAAGCACAATGCAACGGATTGCTGTGACATCTTTCTTGCCAGCAGTCATAAGTCTGATACATTTAATTTATAGTTATATACTAGACAGAGCTGTGCTAAACCTGTAAGAAATGTTGAACATTAGAAGAGAGATGTTATTTAGCATAAATCCTGCATCACCCTGAAAATATAGTCACTGTTCTCTGACAAATGCAGTAAAACTAGAGCCAGCCACCTGTTTAACATGCAAGTTATGCTTAGAGCTTTAAAAACTGAATTAAAAATTAAGGAAGAGGAAAATGTAAACACAAAATGTTTAATATACCAATTTTAAAATTATTTTTATGGCAGTACAACAGAATAAAAGGGTCTTTCCATTCAACACAGATTCTTACTGCATTCAGTACCATGCTGTCAGAGTGCCTTCCATTACCATGCAAGCAACCAAATTAGCATCAGTTCTAATCTGTTGGCTGTTGTGTCGTGTCATCTGCTCCCTAGCAGTAGAAAATTGCTCTGTGGACACATTTTCTGTGTATATTTTTAAAACTGCTCAAAGAAATGTACCAGGCACTTGTGGCATTAGATAATGACATTTGGTTACCCTTAATTCCCAAGGGACTTTTCCCCCTTTCATTTACCCATGAAGAGAAATCTTATTCTTGCTGAGAAAAGCCAGAGAAATGAAGCTGCCAACTGTGATCTTTTTTCAAGGTTTTTAAGTGATCTTTTATTTATCCACAGTTCAGACAATGGACTGCTTTGAAGAGAGGAATACAAAATGCTGTGGAGGCTCATCTACAATATAGGGAACAGATTTGTGGTCTAGTTAGGCTGAGCTTCAGAGGATATACACTATTACATCTTCTCTGTGTTGGAACTTCTTAGTGCTACAAGCTTGTGATATCACCTGCCTGAGAGATTTTTGTCCTCATCCAGGAGAGATGGAGTTTCCTAGCTAATCGGAGACAATAGCACCGGTGAATAACTGCTTCTTTATCAGATTAGTGTTTAGCGACCAAATATGGTTGCATACCTTGACTGTGAATGAGTCCTCAAAATGCTTTCTGTCCTCTGCCGACATCCACTTTTTCCTGCTCAGCTTCTGCTTTAGCCAGGTGCTCCATGAGCTCTTCTTCACACGCTGTATCTTCTTTGTAGCCGTGCTGTAGGATGGGTAGAGTAGTAGGTCATCTGCCTTACGCTAGCATTTGATTCTATGTCTCCGGTTCACTTTGTAGTCACTTGGTGAAAAGACAACAAAATAACTGATTTTTCTGAGAATACACAGATGAGGAGTCTTAGTTTCTTCCACTGCTCTCTTTTTAGGAAAGGGTCAAATCCTTTGTGTCTATTCTTAAACTTGTCTTTCTTTGAAGTAGGATGGCAGTGTCATGTGGCTTTCCAAATTAGGCATACCATTTTCTTCATTTTACTCTCCCTTTTCTCTCTTTCTGTTTCTCAGCCTCTATATCCTTTTATTATTATTACTGTTATTTGGCAAAAGAGGAGGAAAAGGCATAAGAAAATTTAAGACAGTAGAGAGGAGAATGAGTGGAAGAATGGAATTAGTCTCTCATGCACAATCAGATTTGGAATAAAAATGCACTCTTGCCTCCGGATAAAATGAAAATATTTCCCACCCACTGAATTCTGCTTTTTTTTTTTTAAGTAATTATATTTTCCATACTAATTTATATTTTTTTACTTAAATCTATTCCTAGTTTGATGTTGGATGCCACAGTCTCCAAAACCTTGCTGTTTCTGAAGTCACATAATGTCCCTTTTTTGATGTGATACCACCATACTGGTAAATTAAGGTTACCCGAATTCCATCCAGTATTGCTTCCAGGAGTATCAAAGAGATCTTTCAGTACAGCAGCATTTTTCTTGTCATCTTTTTTGTATCTGTAGGAATATGTAATTCTACTACTTAAATGTTAAACATAGAGGAAAGTTTAAGGTGGCGGGTGGGGGATAATCTTTGTCAAATGCATAAACCACCAAGGTATAAGAAGTTCTGATGATATTATCTTCCCCTCTCCTCTGTCCCACCTCTGTCTAGTGAGCTTATTCAAATTAGTAAATTCAGTCTTAGACTGAGTTGTTCAAGAGCATATTGCAAAAATTCACAGTTCTTCCCAGTAGATCAAATCCCTGGAGGCTTTGACTTTCATAAGGACAATTGACCTGTAATAGGATTGTGGGATTTCATTAGAATCATTCCTTTGGAGGATTAGGAAATCACAAAGGATAAGGAAGGAATTTTCCTTTTCATCTAGGCAATGCCATCTCCTTGATCATGAAGTCACCATTTCCCCTTGGAAGTCTCACAAATGCAGCCCTCTTCCTCCTCCTCAGCCTCCTAGTCTGTCTCAGAAATGGGTACTGATGATCACTTCCTCTTATTGCTGAATAATAATAGCTGTGGAAATGATCAAAGCTTGCTAGTGGTGTCACTGCTCACTGATGTCTCCTTTAGTCTTGTGGAGATGGTACCATAAGCTTTACTACTTACTGATCTTTTTCTAACTATCCTGTGTTTTCCTGAGATTTTTGGGAAGGGCTCTGGGATGTCAGGCTAAGGCTTTCTTGGCTTCTAATTTATTAGACTATTCAGAGCTGGCTCTAGGAAGTTTAATGTTGCTTGCAAAAAGAAGTATATCGTATTGTTCACCATAACACAGTAATTTTGTTATCTCTGCTTTCATTCTTTATCTCTCCATATGCATAATCTGCCAAAGACTTTCTATTTCTATTACACAGCAAATAAGGAAATGGTTGTTCCAGTTCCATGCTTCAATATGTCCTGGAAAAGTTTGCTTAAAAAAGCTTGTCTGCATATAAATGAGTTAGCTTGCCAGTATGCTTTTGAATTTGTTATGAACAATTTGCAAATAACTGGGAGAAATAAATGGCAATTCCTTGACTTCTGTTGTCATGGGGTATTGGAGGATGGATAACTTGAGCAGGAAAAAAGCGTTTATCTAGTTTTCTGTGGAAGTTAACTAAAAAATTAAATATTTTTGCAGCATGTCTTTCCTTACCTAAAAAAATGATGATAAATAGTATTATTTGGAGATATAGGACATGTTTGAGTTAAAACTTTCCAGGATATTAGTACCACAGCTGTAATGTCTCAGATGTAGCTACAATACAGTTTTGCTGAGTGCTGCAAACCTGTGTTTGCAGTCAGAGTTGCATGTCATGGGAAGCAGCTAAGCAGCCAGGACTACATGAGGAAAAAAAAAAGTTTGTTCGCATGTGGATATGCGTGTTTGCAAACCTAATGTAAAGGTAGCTCTGTGGTTTGACAGTTCCTAACTCCTTTCTGCTACAACAGTTGCAATTTAAACATGAAGGAAAATATTGCTTTTTTATTTTCCCTTCAACTCCCATAGTCCCACCCCATTTCATTATATTAAAGAGACATGTTCATCAGAGCTGTTTAAACACTCTTGTAGAAAGTGTGCTACAGTATGTGCTGTTTGATTTGGCAAAAAGCATGCATTTATGTTGTTTCTCATACAAACAATTATTTCATCTATACTCTGCTGGGTTTAACAATGATTGACTAATACTTTGTATAACTATACAAAGTCATCCTTGACAAATATTTTCCTTCAGCATTTCATATATACCTGAGGTAGATTTAATGTTTGTACATTAGCTTTATTAATAATGTTAATATCATTATCTGACATTTTGCTTTCTTGAAGATAGAAAGGGTTTTGTTAATTTCATACTTAATGGCTACATATTCAGAATACATATTCCAGTCCTGATGAAATCTGATAGATATGTTCCATGATGTGAATTATGCAAATAAAAGCACTTTAAAAAAACCCTATCGTGACACTCAATTACAAATCATTCCATTAGCTTTCTAGCACAGCAGCTTTGGAAGGCTTCATCCATATAATTTGCTGTCTTGTACCTTAATGTATTAAATATTTCCTTTTTAAGACAGTAATGTCTGCCAAATGAAACAACAGAGAATGTTAATTCATGTTTAAAGCAGGCATTCACTTGTCATATTGCAGCACCACTACTTCTATGCTGAAGACTTCTTTGCTACTTGTTAGACATTTTAAATGAAAAAACAAACATGCTGTTAAGAGAAAGCAATACTTACTTGAGAAGGATTCTGCAAGCTCTGTTCTGATAGTCCACAGACTGAAATGATGGAGCCCGATTTAGAAGTAGCTTGTTAGGTGTATCTGTAACTTCAACAGTTACAGAGCTTTTTTTTTTTTTTCTTTTAACTGAAAGAATGGATTGTTTTCTTTTAATGAAGCCAGCATAGAATAATATGCTGTCCATGTTGCTATGAGAGCATAAACTTGCAGAGCAAAGTCAAGCAATCGCAGAACAACTTACCAAGGGTCATTCCCTGTCAAGTCGCCAGTGCTTTTCTGTGTAGTCACAAACTTTAACAGCATCAAGGAGTTCATGGTATGTCAGAAATGAAGGAAATTACTAGTTAGTCATGTACATTTGAGTTTGAAAGTGAACTAGTCAGTACTGTTTGTGAATATCAGTAGAAAACTGGGTAGAGCCAAAATCTTTCAATTATAACACCCACCAAATTCCCTTAAGAGGGGGCAAGGCTCTCATTGCAATCAAAATGCAATACCTGCTACTCTCCTTTGCTCTGGTGGTTGTATACTGCGTCTAGAGCTCCAGCCCTGAGAAAGTTTTCATGAATGTGATAAAGTATTTTGTTTTGCCTTGGATATTTTGGGAGAAAAATATTTAAGCATCACATTTTTGAGTGGATAAAAAACATTGCAATTATAAAGGCATGTAATTATTGTTATAAAATTACCTACATGTATCTGTATATTTTTTTTTATATAAAATCATACACACTTTTGGAGTTTTAGTGATGCATTTAATACATTTTTAGTTTTAGTGATGCAATTAAATATATTTAAAGTATTTAAATGTTTGCATTAGAATTCTGCCTGCTTGAAGCCCAACACAAATATGTATGTCTTGGTCCAGTAGTCAATTGTATCTGCAATATTGCACTACAGAGAAGAAACCATTCTTTAAATTTACTTTTGCCCAAGACACTTTTGGATAGTGAGAGATCACTGATGTATTTATCTATTGGAAGTTACTCTGAGTAGTCAGGTTTCGGCTTATCCCGAGTTGGCTTGTCCAAAAGACTGGACCTTTTATCTCTAATATGAAGACAGAGATGAACTGCGTTATCATCTATGCTCTGCATCATTAGCTTGTGAACCTGAGGTGTAGAGATGCCAATTGTCAGCCCCACTTCCATGCCTTGACTTGAAAAAAATTTTAAAAAATAAGTTGTCAGGAGATATCTGTATCTAGTTTTTCCATGATAAGATCTTTTGACTATCAAATTCTTCCTCTCAAGCTCCATAGTATCTTAGGAGCAGACTGGTAAGTACAAGCCAAGTGCAAATGGACAGTTTTTATATGCCAGGACCTCTAAGACATGTATGGGGAAGGGAAGAACACTGCATTTCTTATGAGAAGTGGTATTTTTTTCAAGTGAGCTGACATGACAGGAGAGGAAACATGACTTCATTTGCAGATTTTGCTTTAACTACTGCCATACTTACAGTTTGTAGGTTCAAGGGACAAAAAATTGCCCTGCCCTGTGCATACACCCCTTTTTTTCTTTAGCTCTTGCTAGTTTAAAAATGTTTTTCCAAATGTTAGTGGTCAATTCCAAATTGGCCCAATGAAGTTCCAGTTCCAGTTTCCAAATGAAAGGCAAGGCAGAGAAATTCCTTATCGAACAAAACCTCTGTTGTGAACTACAAATAAACTTCCTTTCTCTTTACCTTTTTCCATTTCTCCATCATCTTGGCTTGCTTTCCTCTTTCCACACTCTGGAGAGCTATACCAAAAAACCCTCCTTTCTCTCCCTGCCTCTCCTTCAGCAGAGCTTTCTCCTGAGTCCATAATCCTATTGTGAATTCCTGTACAGGAAACATGAAGCGTTTCAGAATGAATGGCTGGCAGAGCCACTGAGCTTGGGGAAAGATACAGAATTTGTGATCACTAGCCTGGCTGAGAAAACAGTAATATGATTGATTCTATGTCTTTCAGAATACTGCTATCTACTCATTCTTTCTCTTTTTTTTTTTTTCTCCACCTCCCTCTTTTCTCAGGAAAACAATCACTAACAATAACCTCAGCAGCAGTATGAAAAGAAAGTACAGTAAAGGCTTTGATTTTCAACAGTAATGGGACTGGAATCTTTGGTCTTGCCCTTTTATGGGATTAGAAATGAATATTTTAAACCTTATTCGAAATAAGAAGAGCAGGTCTTAGAACAGTGAAAGAATGAATGCAATGAAACAGCTATTTCTAAAAGTTAGTGCTCCAAAAGGATAAAGCAAAAGTCTAGGGCAAGATTGATACCATTGTTCCACTGGTCATTGCTTGTATAACTTCATTGGTTGGTAACCATGTGGACATAATGCAATTTTTATTGCACAAAACATAATAAAGATTAACTCCTCCAGTACATTCCAGCTCAACTTGAATGAATAACAGGGATTGCCACAGAAATACTGTTGGGTGACTTCAAGTATTCATAGAATCATAGAATCATATGGGGTCGGAAGGAACCTCTGGAGATCATCTAGACCAACCCCCCTGCCAAAGTGGGTCCACCTAGAACACGTTGCACTGGAACTTGTCACAGGAACACTTTATTCGCTTCCCATTATCATGTGCAGAGCTTCCATGTTGTCTTTTTAAAATCTTTCTTTGCGCTGTTATGAGAAAAATGTCACAAATACAGTAAAATGGAATGGCCACTTCTGTTTGAATACAGGTTTTTTCATTAAAGTGACAAAATATTATGAATTTAGTGTCTTAAATTGGTTTCGCTCATTTTTCCTTCATGGAGTGATGTAAGCAGGGAGTTTGGAGAAGCAATATTGATTACTCAGCCTTTGTGCATAAGGAGTATTTTCTATTGCTAAGCTACAAATAACAGAAGGGGCTTGACAATGTCCTTCAAAATCCTTCCCACACAGTCCAATGGCAGTTGTGCAAAACTTCTCAACCCCCAGTTTTAACAGGGAGAGAGAAGAAAAGGCAGCATTGATTTTCCTTTAACTCTCCCTGGGGGACAGGGCAGGGGTCTCACCAGCCAGGGACTTGTGTTTGCCCTTAAGGGCCTGTGCATATACTTTGGACCACCTTGGGGAAAGTCGTATGCTCTTGGGTGACTGGAGTGACTCGTTCAGAGCAGAAGTCTTAGGAAGAATTAGCCCTGCAAATAGTTTACATTGGTGCAGCAGGACTTTTGGACAAATGTGGTCATCTCTTAAAAATTGAACATTTGGCTCAGGCTATTTGCTGAATTTGACCTCAGTCTAGAAATAACCTCAGCTGCTCTGAACCTGCATTTCTAAACAAAAAATAAAAATGCCCAGCTTGTATCCTGTAGACCTAAGATGTGCCTAGGCTGGGGGATTATTCTGTCTTTCTAAATCCTCTGGGATTGTTCATCAAAATAAATGTGTCTCATCTGGCTGCAGTACTCATCACTCTGTCAAGTGTAATCAAATATGGGGAGAGGAGAGGGGAGATAACCTTGAGAGAGGGAGTGTGCTGCAAATTCAAGCAATATACAGCAAGTTCCTTCCACGTGTGCACTAATCTTGTCTCCCACCATGTTTATCATTCTCCACACACAGCCTGCTATCTGCACATCACTCACGTTCAACTTTCAGCAGCCTGGCTATTGCACACCTACACACAGATTCCCACATTCTTCATTCATTTCACATTTGTAGCAGCATCTAAACACCATTATTGAAACCATGGCATACACAGAAAATGAAGGTTTTTAATTAGTGTGTTTGTGAGGAAGCCTCTTTTTTTTTTTTTGCTGTGGAATGGTCATTCTGGACACTTGGATTTTGTGTTCCAGTAAACCTTGTCTCTTTTGTTTTTTTAAAAAAAAATTTTAAAAAGGCTTATGCAAACGTTATATACAATGACTTTTGAGGAACATAAACTTTACTCTTGCCAAAAGAAACACATAAGAATTTGACAGTGTGAAGCTGAGAACATTAAAATTAGGGGATATAATACCACCCTGTTGAAGTCATTGACTCCAGTACAGCTTGAAGCAAAAATTACTTAACCTTGGGTCAGCACTGATAAGAATGAGACCTGTTAGTACTCTCTACCTTTAAATTTCAAGTGTATTTTATTAACCCTGGAAATAGAGCTACTAAACTGGAATGCTTTTAGAATTTATGAACTATTTTTGTATCCCATTCTTTTTATCTGTCACTTTGAGTCTTTATGGATTTTCAACAAGATAGCGTTCTTTATACCATCTGTAACCAGGATTTTGCCAATGCCGCTTCTCTGATTATTTCTCCTAAAATTGCTTCAAGAAGATGTAAGGCAGGCAAAATAGAAAAATCAGACTCCAGATGCCAAACTGATTTGTAGAAACGGGTATGACTGTTAATCTCCAGTTAGTCAGCTTTTTTTGCTAAGTATATTTGTTGTGCATTGTTAAATTTGACTCAATTGAAAATGAGTCTCTTTTCAAACCTTTCAAGGTTTGGTATTAAAGGGATATTTATGGCCTTATATCATAGTAGCTAATGTGAGAAAAAAGGCCTTCTAAACCATAAAGATCTGTCACACTTCTAAAGACAGAGAATGCAAGCTACTTCTTAGAACTGCCTTTTTATGATTTTTCTAACTGGTCTTTCCTAATCTTTAGCAAAAGTAGGAGGAAAATAATATAGAGTATTATAATGTATTATAGATTGGAAAGATTATGATTAGACTTAATATTCTGCATATATTGATCCACAACTAGTCACAAAATAATGTTTGCATGCTTGAATGACTGAGGAAATATTGATTGCTTTAGGGTGCATGTTTCAGCCCAGGACATTATATGGCTATTGTTTTGGAGCCTTACTTTGAACAACCTGAACAACCTTAGAAGGGAATATGAAGAACAAACAGATATTTGTAGTGGCTGTAACTCACCAGGATCCCCATGTAACCCTAACCTTGCCCAGAACCCAAGCATATCCGTCAGCTCTGAAAATTGAAAATTCTGTTTCAGAGCAGGTATCACTAATGGGACAATACAACCTATTCTAGAAGGTAGCATGACAGTTGCAGGGTGGGGTGGTAATAATGTGGGATATTTTCTTTGCTGAAACATAATGTCTCTCCTTCAGGATCTGATGGATGGCTTCTGTCAACAAAGAACACCAAACTTATCAGCACAGGATCAGCATTCTTAAGGTAATTCTTATGCGGAAAATAATTTTTTTAACTGTTTATACTACCTATCATATAAATCAGCCCATTTTCTTCATCTCTTAGTCTTATAAAATATACTATAGCTTGAAAACTACACAATTTATTTAAATTTAAGATCATGGAATATTATGACTCTTGGATTTAATTTATAAAAAAGCAAAGTTGTGCTTTAGCAGGCATACCTGCTAAATATTGCATCTGCAAAGATACAGAAGTGAGAAACCCCAAAACAAAGATCCATTGTTTATTACTTCTTATCATGTCTGACTCATAAAACTACAGTTTCTATTAGCTGGAAATTATGGTTTGTTCACATTGCAATTTTCAATTTAAAGATGTTTTAGGACACTGTGTAAACAACATGGTTGTTACCCCTCAAAAGACATGATCCAGGTCCGAATAAACCTAGTATATTGAAAAGTGATGATCTAGACTAAACCCAGTGACTCTTGAACATATTTGATTCTACTGAGGAAAAATTATAATCTTCTGCAGTAGTGATTAAATTCAAAAATGAGAGTTCTATGTGATCCCCTGTAGGTGCACACATACAAGAGATGCTTTTAATAAGCTTTTAATAAGTGTGTGGCAATGAGGAGGCTCAAAATGTCATCATCCAAATGGTAATATTTGGATTAATTTTATATTTTTGATCTTCCCAAAAGTTAAAGAATCTTCAGAAATTTAGCCTGAACTTGTGATTAAAGTGACAGATACCCCATTTAGGATTGTTACATAAGAACGCTGCCGGAGAGCTCTGATGGCTTATCAGGAGTCTGCCACATAGAGTCGTGTTTCAAGCTTCCACATGGATTTTAGCAAAGCTGTGCTTTATACAATAGTTTATATTTCATGTCTTAACTCCTGAAGAATTACTCTGTTACCGCTCTCGTCCTCAATGAATTTCCCTGAAGAAATATTTTGTTTAAAGAGGCTTTCTTCCGCTAAAATATATTTTATTTCTGGCAGCTAATAAGACCATCTCTTACTTCTGTGCTGTCAAGGGGATTATAATGAAGTAGGCTGCATTAAAAGACACAGAACAGAAATTCACAATTGGTCTGGCAAAAGTATTCAGATACTGATGATGGATCATGGTGATAGAGTGGACCAATACAACACCGACTGTCATTATTGTATTATCTCTATTTCTTGCTGTATGGGATGCTTTATCCTACCTTCCCTTTTGTGAATCATAACGCTTGTATTTGAGTATGCATGTTTATTTTGCTCAATAGAATTGTGAATCAAAGCATCTCTGAGAGGAGAAAGTTTTTGGGAGAAGTTGGATTTGCGCTTTGATACAGTATGTTGCTCCAGGTTTTTGAAGACAAATAACTTCTACCTGCATTCCAACTAGAAAAAAAATAAAATTAATCTTCTATAATTCTTGTTACAGTGTTGGATAAAGTACTGTTTTGCATGAAATGTAGGATATACACCTTCGCAGCCTTTTATTCCTGCAGAATGTTTTGTGATTCCTGAGTTTGAAAAAGAGAGAACAGGAGGAAGCTGAGGAATAAATAAAAGCACATCTACGAAGTTCAGAGCAGCCATTTCAGGACTCCCAGGAATGGCTAAGCATTTCATTTGAGATGCACCAGTCCTTGTAGCACACATTAGCCAGGTGGACTAGCAATGTATCATCCTAGAATAAACAGAAATGGCTCTCGTAAATTACCTGTCTCCAAAATTGCAAAACTTGTCTGAAGTGATATAGTAGGCCACAGGCTAAGAGAGGCAATACAGCAGGTAGGAGGAATTTCTTAGAGAGATTAACAAATGTGCAATATAGTTTTATATTAAAGAAGAAGGAAAGCAGGAAAATTCATGTAGGTAGTGAATTAAGAGAATGAATAAATTTTCATCCAATATAGCATACATACTATAGAGAAATCCTGATGTTTTCACGGCAATTTGGATGAGGTTACTTTGCTGATCTGAATGCAAATTTAAGAATTTCAGACAGTTATGTGACATTAGAGGACAATAATTTTCATGAGCACTCAATGCTACTGCCATTGAAAATTCAATCAAATCCCTGATATTTAAATCTGGTAGTATCCAAGCAGCCAGCACAGTATTATTTTGACACAGAACAAGATGACAGTTGTCTCCTGCTTGTGTTTGCTGCCCTGAGGCACCAACAGTTTTCTCATAGGACAGTAAATCTTCTTGATTTAGCAATGTCTTTGGCCTTGGCCTTCTCATCCTTCAAGGAGGGGATCCTTTTAAGAGAGCTCCTGGGCCACAGTGAACGTCCCAGGTCCCTTCATCTCACTCCTTTGCTCACATATACAATTTGGCCAGTAGTTTTCTGATAAAATCTATCACTATCTTTTCCAGATGTAACAGTACTGCTATTTTATATTTATATATATATGCTCAGAGAGGAGAAACAATAGAAAATTTACTGAGTGCCTGAAGTCTGGCAGATCTGAGTTACGCTCCACGAGCCTCTGTATGACACAGTCAGCTCTAGTGGGTCCATGAAGAGCTGTTCAAAGACACAACCCCAACAGGAAACTTTCTGGCAAAATTATATATCCCTCATGAATGCGATTATGTATTTCACATGACATTTTGTGCCACATCAAATTAGGCTGCTTAAGAGGAAAGTGATATACCTTCTTCCTATTTTCTTCAGTTGAAGATATTCAGACCCTATAGCCTAGTAACCAATTGTGATAATTACCTTACAATAAAGTATAAAGGCTACATATGAGGTACTTTATCAAGTCAATTGATGAAAATAAGGAAATTAAGTATTTTCCTAAAAGCTGCATAATATTTTGCTATGATTGGATTGTGGTAATAGTGTATTTACAGTTACCTCTCTAATGCAGGATAAGGATTCTGCAGAACCAGCAGAATCATAATTTGCCAAGAGTATGGAATATCTAGCTAATGCATTTTTATATGGGTGAAAAGCCCTCATTAGATTTTGACAGAAACACACTAGTTATAAAATCTAAAGTACTATTTATGGGAGCAATGTAGTATATTTAATACATGAAATATATGATGTTAGGAACATAGGTTCTTGTTTTACTCTGACCAAAAATTTAGACTACTGTCAAACTGCAACTACTGGGGAAATGTTACTTTCCCTTCATAAGGCTTTTCCTTTAATTTCAATTTAAGAAGGAGATTACTTTTGTCTGCTGCTTAACTAGAACTGCTTATGTAGTATTGTGCTATGTAGCAGTTCCTATGGATTTTCCTGAGGTCCAGGCCAGTGATGGACGAAATTGATCTCTGCATAAAAGAGGTGCTTTTCAGTTTATAAAATGGCATGGATTCTCATTAGTTACTTGAATACCATCACACTGTTCTCAGCGTGGTGCAAATATGCACTTTGTATCAAAGAAAGGAGAGCTATAACTTTATCTGTGAAACACTTGAGTTAGCAACTGGCCAGGCTCTCATGCCTTTTGCCATTTATGGCTGTTCCTGATCTGCTGAGAATAAATTGGTCATCCAGTAGCTTCTTACACAAAACATTTGGCTGCCGGTTATAGAGCAATGTAGCACTTCTGTGCTCCTCACGTCTCTGAGAGGCAAAGTGTTCTGTTCCTTAGGGAGCAATTTTGAGGCCAAGCTTTTTCTCTCCTGTGTTAGAGATGGTTTAATCACCACATTTTTGTTATTGAAATACCTATTTCACTGAACTAGTCATAGTGCTTTGGAATGGGTTTTTTTTCCAGCACATAGTAAAGGTGTATTACACATTAGTCTTAACATAAGTTAACTTATATCCCTTATACATAACTAAAGAAAATTATTGTTTTGTATTTTTTTTCTGGATCATTGCAGCTCATCAATTTTTGGGTTCAAGCAAAACTACTCCTGAGATTGGGTCTGCAGATTCTGTTTGCAAATCGAACTGGCTGTGCTAGTAAATTTAACATCTCTAGCTTGGGAGCTAATAGGCACAGAATAACTTTGTCCATACTGTTGATCTTTTTTAGCCTCCAAAATAAGAATGCTAATTTCCTCCTTTGAAAGGTCCTTTTACATATTAATTCTTAGACTGCACCCAGAATTTTTTAGGAAAGGGCTAGTTATCTTGAGTAAAAGCTCTGCCTGGCTATAATGCAGTTATAATGGCATAGACACTTGTGTTTTGTTGCCAAGGAATGTTTCTTTATACTGTTCAATAACGTTGGTCTGGTCTATCAGAAAGTCATTTTTTTGTTTATCAAAAAGCCACAGGGACTCCATTCTGTCACATTTCTATTTCTTCTTCAATGTTCAATTGTCTAAACTCAGCTAAAATAACAGCCTTGGTATTGCTGCTGGTTTATGTCATAGAACTATGCTGTTTTACCTATTTTCATAATGTGTGGGTCTTGAGTAATCCAGCAAACTCTTTGTCTACTCAAGAGTCATAATCAAATTGTGGTTTGGGGCTGATTTTATCTTATTTTTACCTAGCTGGTATATCTAAACTTCAGTGTAATGGTTCAACTCAGTGTTTTTCTGAGTTCCATGCAGAAAGTCCTCCTGGGTAGCAGCTTCATTTACCAAACCAGTGTTAGTCAATTCTATGATGCTGATTTCCCAGAAATAGCACTAATTTAATTTTTCATGATTTCTATTCCACTCTTCCCCACCTCCCCACCTGCATTTTTACATTCATCTGTTTTCCTCATTGTTTTGAACAAGTACAGTCTAAAATCAGCATGCTCTTCTTTTAATTCTTAGTGCATGGATTAGGAATTCTAACTTTAGATACCTAAAATGGAATATTGTGTCACCACATATAAATATAATCCATGCCTAGGAACAGGCTAGGACTAGGAATCATAAGTTTGTCATTGTTGGTGATAACTAACCCCCCCAAAACTTATTCTGAATAATTACTTTTCCAAAGAAAGTGTGACATAATGTTTATCAAGCTATCTTTTATGAAATTTTCAGGAATGCTTGCTTGACTTCTTGACTGCAAAAATTTATTGTTTTATACACAACGTAGTTTAAGAGTTAAGGAGCTCTAGAACATATGTTGTGAAGTACACTGTGCTCAGTGATAGTAACCTTGCAAGTCCTTACATAACCAAGTTAATAGCCCATAAATAATATCTTTTCTTACGTAGAGACTTATGAAGACTGGGAACCAAGTTTGGTGCTCTGTGTGTTTACATTGGTCATTCAAGAATTTTGGACATCTCAAAAACATGACATCAACTATACTAATTTAAACTGGTTTCAGCAGGATATCTGCCTTTGTTACAATCTTTTGGCAGCAGTGAACATTGCATTTCAAGTTCTTCTCAGCTTCTCATTTTCACTTCAAAAATATTATTTTGGGAGTTGAAATGGAAAGAATGCTTGCTGGAGCAGCTTCTGCTTTTGTAAAGCAAAGGGGGAAGTGGTATCATAGAATCAAACAGCCCAGGTTGGAAGGGATCTCAAAAGATCATCTTGTCCAACCTTTCATGGGAGAAGGAGCCTAGATGAGATTATCTAGCACCCCATTCAATCATATCTTTAAAACCTCCGGTATCGCCATACCTAGAGTAATTTCACATAAGTGAAATTCTGAAAACAGTTGGATTTTTCTTATTTTTAAGAATGTATTGGTCATTGCGCTAAGTTTTCTCTATTCAACATTATTTTTTAATGTGAAAAATAAGCTTTTATTCATTGTAAGAAAAGCAAAAATTTGTGGGTTTTGGCATGATATTATCAGAAAAGACTTAATCTGTTTAAAGCTCACAAACTAAAAAAAAAAAAATTAATTTCATAGCACCAGTGGCTATAAGCTAAAATACTGTCAAGCCAGTAGAAAATACTTTAATTTAGCTGGGTACATTAGACACAGCAGGATGAGTCATTGACATCAGTGAATGAGGTATTCTAAACGGAGGCCTGAAATTTCTTTAAAAATCCTGAAATACTTAAAATGATACAAGCAGCTTAGGCCTTGTCCTGATATATTTTCAGGGACAAGTTGTTCTAGTGTTTAGCCACTCACAATAGGAAGATTTTCCCTTATGTTTAAAAGAAATTTTCCTTATTTCATCCTGTGCCCATTGCCTCTCATCCTGTCACTGTACCACTGAAAAGAGTCTGGCTCCATCTTCTTAACTCCCCTCCATCAGATTTTTATGCACATGAATAAGTTTCCCACCCTGAGCCTGTTCTCCAGGCTAAAAAACCCCAGCTGACCCAGACTCTTCTCAAATGACAGATGCCCCAAACGTTTAAATATCCTCATTTCCCTTCACTGAACTCACTCCAGTAAGTTTCTCTTGTACTGGGGAGACCAGAGCTGGATGCAGCACCCCAAGTGTGTCGTAAAGCAGGTGAGGATGCTGTTCACCTTCCTTGTCACAGAGGCACATTGTTGGCTCATGTTCAACTTCTTGTCTACCAGAAATCTCAGGTCCTTCTTAAAAAAATCTGGTTTACATGGGTTATTCCTCCACAGATGAAGCAGTTCCTTTCATTTCTTTTTTTTTTTTTTTGAACCCCGTTCTCTGCTCACTTCTCCAGCCTGTAAAGGTGTCCCTAAAGGGCAGCAAAACCATTTGGTGTATCAACACCACTCCCAATTTTGTATCATTTACAGAGTTGCCGGGGGTGCACTTAGGGGTGCAATGTGCTGAACATTAGGTATGGTATCCATGCCTGAGATATTGCAGTGTTGACTTATTTTTTATTAAAGAAACAGCACCAATGCTCTTGTGCATGATAAAATCAGTAGAAAAGCTAAAGGAAGGGAGAAGGAGAAATGGAATTTTGCCTATTGTCCTTCTAGGGCTGCCCTTGCTTAGCTCAGATACCTTGCTATTTCCTGCATTGCTTTTCTCCCTCAAAGATCAAAATCCTGCAAGGAGTATAACCATATTGGCTTCAAGTAGTTGATGAAGAAGGGGTAACAATAGAGCTTAAATACAGCTACTATGTTGATATGTGGAAGAGCAGTTTTATTTACTTTGGAAAGGCCTAATTATTTCAGTCTCTTTTACTGCTAGTGACCAACAAACCAGGGTGCAGAGGAAAGTTGACAAGATTCAGATAAAGAGTGAAGTATCTTGAAATTATTCTTTTTCATATCCAGGTTTTGATGGGGTTTGATTTTGGAGCACTTTGAGAAAACAGTTCTAATCAATTTAGTTAGCTCATGCAGTATATTGAAATTGAATGAGAGGAACAGAAATGCTGGCAACGAGTCAAAGTTGAAGGTACTTATTTGCCATTTAATAAAATAAATTAATGGATTTCCAGCACATCATCTCAACTTTTAAGAAAGGTCACTCACTCACTGCAAAGGAAATTGTCTTTCAATCAAGTCCTCTTCCTGCTTTGGTTTGATTTATGTCTTACAGTTGCAAGTATCATTTGAAATTGAAAAAACTAACATAATGCCATAAATGTGTTATTGGAAAACAGAAAATAACATCACTTCCATTATTGCTGACATGAAACCAAACTGGTCTGTGAATAAACGCATTACAGCTGATCAAAAGGTCCCATTTTCTTGTTGCCACCAAAGACACATCTCAAAATAGCATTTTTCTTTGTGGTTACTTACTTTATTTCCAGTGCTGTTCCTGCAGAAATTCTTTCCTGATTCTGTGAGAAATTAAGGGTCATTAATGGCTTCATACAAATTCACAGTTGTGGAGTTGCTTTTGGCAACAAGATAAGCACTGAAGGGATTTAAAAGAGGAAAAAGGCAATTCCCATGTGGTTGAGATGCCCTGTGAAGACTTAGAAGGTGTAATGGAGAAGGAAGAGATAAGATGGTGTGAGAAAGAAGGGAGGTAACTGTGTGAAATAAAGGTGGCTTGGTAGATAAGGTGGCCTTTAGAATGGGTATGTGCTTTCCACTGCTAGCTGTATAAACTTGGGAGAATTAGTCAGTCTTTGGTACCTTGGCTGTCCATTTACATATGTGTAATTGCCTTACAAGGACAAAACCATACCAGACAGTGGAATGCCCAGGAACTACAGAAAGGAGGAGCTGTAAGACCCCATGGGACATGTGGTGGAGACTTATGATACACCGAGAGCAGACAGCCAGGAAAACATTGAGAGATACTGTTCAGCATGAGAAGAACAAAAACCAAATACATATACATATATATTTATATATTTATACTCCAGTTTATATGCCACTGCATTGAAGAACTTGGTTGGTATGAGACACCCAAGCAGATTCTCTTTTAGAAATTAGAAAACAGGAAAATCAGGTGCTAAAAATGCTGAACCATCACCTGAAATAGCCAATTTTCAGAGCAGTCTGCTTTTTAGTTTCTTTATTAAAGAAAGAAACATTCCAGGAACAGGTTGCCCGGGGAAGCTGTGGATGCCCCATCCCTGGAGGTGTCCAAGACCAGGCTGGATAAGGCTTTGAGCAAACTAGTGGGAGGTGTCCTTGCCCCTGGTTGTGGGGTTAAAGCCAGATGGTCTTTAAGATATCTTCCAACCTAACCCATTCTATGATTCTCTGATTTGAGGAAAACTGTTGTGAACAGTTAGGCATTGATTCAGCCTTGTACCTGGGCAGTATGTTACCTGACCTAGTAATACATTGTGTAGAAAAAGTGCAAAAAAACTGCAGCAGAGAAAACTTCACTACATAATTACTAAAACATGCTCAGGCTTCATTTCCCAAAGCACTCCTGTCGATCAGATGGTGTCTTCCAGTGACTCTCAAACATGTTGACTGAATATAATGAATAGTTTAATCACCATTTGGAGATGTAGACTCACCATACACATACATTTTATAGATTGTCGACTATTCATGGAGAAAGACACAGGTATTAGTTGAAGTTCTACTACTTCTACTGCTCAAAGAATTTTTCCTTCTAAAATGTAGGATATTTTGATTGTTCATTTACTCTTGTCTGTCAACTCTCTGTCCATGGGATCATTACTAATTCTGTTTTACAGAAGACACAAAATCCCTGGCTCATCTTTATAGAGTATTTTGTAATCTATTGCTCCAAAAGAGTATTCTGCCATAACACAATTATCAATGTCAGATCTGCAAGCAAATTGCTGTAAGACAGTTTGAGTGTCCTATGAATTGCTTGATACTGCCATTTTTCTCTGAAATACAACTCAGAATAAAGGCGCAGGATGAGATCAGCATATTTGGGAATACAATTATTCACTGATAAGCAAGACTGGCTATATGCTGAAAAACACATGACTGACACATAGCTTCAAACATGGATAATTCTTATACCCACTGAGCTGCTTGTACAAAAGCTGATAGGGAATCTGACATGGTGGTGATGTCTACACAGCCACAGCAGAAAATAAGAGACTGTGGTATAGTGAAGTCGGCTTCTGAACTGGAACTTGTCAGAATTAGGGTAGCATTTGAAAATCTTACCTGCCTGGATTGGAGCTTGACCAATCAAAAAGTATCGAAAACCATTTTGTACATATATTATATGCATGTATGACAAGATTATTTGTCTTCTTACTGGATGTCTTCCTTCTTAAGATAGCTAGCAGGAGTAAAGTATAGGAAATAACTACAGAGATGGAAGGAAAAGATAATTTTCTGTACCTTCTGTCCCTATACCTTTACAGGGTTTTCCTGTTTCTGAGTACAGAAGGCATTTGAGAGAAGGGTCTTGTTTGCTGTGGTCGTAATTTTAAACATCAGCGTAACCTAAACTGAAATGTTGTTTTGTATTGTATAAATTAAATTATAACAAAAGAAGAACTAATTTAATAGATTATTTAGACAAAGACTGTTTTTGCTACTTCTTTACACGATTTTCCCAAAAGCAACCCAACATGCTCTCTGCTTGCATCTAGAAATTGTCTACTTTTGCTTTCCTTTTACAAAATTAAAGGGTAAGTGTGAATCTGAGCTTTTACATAACCACTACGACCACAAGGTACAAGTAATACCTTATGCAGAATAAGGATGGATCTGGCTGCTCAGATATCGAATTCAATGCTGAAGCTTAGATATTTTAATTGTTGAACTAAAGATAACAAGGAGGCTGTGTTCTGTCCTGAGCATAAAAACTGAGTCTGTGCACACTCAGGGCTGGAACTATTTCTGCTTTGCATGGATTGACACAGAATGGCACTTGTAGTACCTCTTTGCTATAGTGACTACTAGAAGCTGAAAGGTTTAGGAAGGAATTTTTCTGGAACTTGAAAAAAACCCTTGCAGAAAATAACAATCTGTTGAAGATGAAGCCTCTTTCTGTGTCAAGCTTTGAGTTGCTACTTTGAAGGGCTTATATTTAATGTTCTCCTGAAAGACATTTCTTTGACTTAACTGGGCCTTAGTTGTACTGGACACAGGTAGTTTAGATTTGTGACATTGGTCTCCTGTTCCTTTGAATGCAATCATCAAAGAAGCTAAAGTTTTGTTTTAGGGCTGAGTTTTGATTCCTTACTTTTGCCAATAAAATTTAAAAAGTACTTTGTGGAAATATTATGCAGTGATATGTCTGAGGCTACAGACAGCTTCAAGCTCTAACTTTCATGGGAAAGGCCTTCTGTGGATAAAGCTGTGGCTATAGCCTACAGCAAAAGCAGACTCTTCTGCTTCCCATCTCGCCCCAACCCTCTTCCTTCAAAATTATGGGAGGGAAGGGCAAATAAACAAAAAGGATCAATGTGTAGGCCTGAACCCCACATATGGTTTTTTATTAGTTTTGGGAGGGCATCCTGTTTAAAGAAGAAGAAAAGCATCTCAAGTGAAGAAAAATTTGTCATTCTCATTCCATCTAAAGTCTAGGATAACTGCGTAATACCTAACTGTGCATAGGTTGAATGGTAAACTTAAAGTTAAGCAAAAGGTTAGGAGCTATTGGAATGCAAAAATTCCACCCAGCAATAGGAAAGAAGAAAGTAGGAGACTCCCAGACCACAGGAGACTTGCAAAGAAACATATATCACCTGGACAAGCGAAGGCTGAGGGGAGACCTTATTTATAAGTATCTAAAAGGTGGGTTGAAGGATGTTGGAGCTGGACTCTTTTCAGTGGTTTCCAAGCGATAGCAGCAATGGGATCAAGCTGGAACATAGAAAGTTCCATTCAAATCTGAGGAAAAACTTCTTTACAGTGAGGGTGACAGAGCCCTGGAACAGGCTGCCCAGGGAGGTCGTGGAGTCCCCTTCTCTGGAGATCTTCAAGACCTGCCTGGATGCAGCCCTGAATGATGTGCTCTAGGCATTCCCTTTTAGCGGGGGAGTTTGACTAGATGATTTCTAGAGGTCCCTTCCACCTCTGACAATTCCATGATTCCAAGATTAAGATCTCTGTGCTGGGGGGCTGTTAGTCTTCAGTGCTCTGTGCATGGTTGAGAGTTAAATCAGTGAGGGGCAGCTGTTGGCTCAAGCGAGGAGGATCATCTCCCATGGAACTGGTGCTGCTGAAGGGAGAGGCACTTGAGAGAGTACTAGGCAGACAGCAGCACAAAGGCAGCTCACCACAAGATTGGTGGCAGCCTCAGCTAAGCTTTGCTGACAGGCAAGACCTGACAGCCCTCAGCCATGAAGCAGACATTGCCCAAGATTAAAAGCAACCAGCTGGCCTCAGCAGAGGTAAAGACAGTAAAATAGCATTGATTACACTGCAGAACTAGAGCAGTGCTCCTGCTCTGCTAGTGCTTTGTTGTCTTCATTTAACAAGATATTGTGAAGCCAATTGATTACTCTTTGCAAATGTAAAAATTAGCTCATTAAACACCAGGTTTAACTTTTTTAGATTGATTGAGAGGCTCAGGACAAAGTTGTATTTCAGTCCTTTAAATCTGAGTCTGACCCTTGTTGCTGCTAGTCCATACTGGCCAGAAGAATTACAGCTGCCCATGTTTATTCCAATCAGACACTAGCAGCTCTTCAATTCAAAACACTGAGACCTTTTAAATTGGGTCAAAAGACTTATAAAATGGAAAGTAAAATAGTATTATCTAACACAAATGTTTTATTGAAATGTTTTGTTTATAGGCACATAGGAATGGAAAGGGAGGAATAGATTAAAAGAATACTAAAAGAGGAGGTGCTCTGTCAATCCTTTTCCCTATTAACTGTCCTAGCAATTGGGATTTAAGGCTTGAAGGAGCTTAAGGCAATTCTTGCTTCTTACCTGATATGTCCAGGCTTCTGTAAGAGAAGTGTGCTAACAATCTTATTAACAGAGCTTTAGAATTTGGATGCCTGTCATCCTTCCTGTTAATGCTGTTCTTCTCATGTCCTCTGGGTTGAAGATGAAGCCCGCCTTTTGAGGTATGTAGGCTGATGGTTAACAGTTTTGAGGTGGATTTGCAGCTCTACTGTTGCAAAGCGTAGTGCTGAGATTTTCTGAAGAAAATAAAAATGAACCTCTAGCCTAGTGATTTGGACTTTTACCAAGGGAACAAAAGATTTTGTTTTCTGTTGCTGATTACAAAAGCAAGCAAACATTTTTTAGAAGTGGAAAAAGACCAAGAAAGAAGGATTGCAGACATACTCTCAAATAACTACTGATCATACTTAGGAGATGTGGGCTCATCTCCCCTTATCACCAAAGGGGACTGTGTGTCCCATGCCCCACCTGAGAAACAAAGGAAGGGAGCAGTTGTTCTTACTTTCTCTCAGGATGCTGGCCCTCCTACTAGAACTGATGTGTCTAATTTAAACTGAATTAGAATATTTCCAGGGTAACTGCATTGTTAGATGAGTATGCTGTTTTCCATAAACAAATACATTAAGTGCCTGAGATTGAAAACAGTGCTATCAACTCACCCTCAAGAGTGCATGTTTGGCATGAAGAGTCTCATTTGTCGATTGATGCAACAAGGGAGCTGTACCAGTGAATTGGATGCTGGAAGGAGAAGAATGCCTGCTCTTTAGCCCATCCTCAGTAAAGAGGTAAGAGGGCTGATGGAAAGGAAAATGGAGATGCAGCATGTGGGTCAGGCTGCAAGAAGAAGCTGTCTTGCAGGTAATTGGGATAAGTTAACTACTCCAGACAGGGATCCTTGTTTGTGGGGCCATTTTAGCTGGCTGAGGAGAATAGCTGCTGGCCTTCCTCGCAGACTGGTCGGTGAGTCTGTGACTTGCTGTTTGCAGCTGGAGTGCTCCATGCTGGCCAAACAACTGCTGCTTCCCCTTGGCTCAGAACTGGGAGGAGACAGCTGGTGCTGTAACCTGGCCGAATCTGTGGAAGCTTCTGCAAATGTGAATTTATACACAATCAGTTATAAAACCTGTATGTGCAATGTATTATTTTCTGGCTAGCAAAGTAAAAGAGCCATTGCTTTAATTCTTCCATTTCCAACAGTATTTCTTCAACTATTAAGTTAAAACCATATCACTGCTATATATATGAGTGTTGTTCTAATCAGGTATTTAAAGCTTTCAGTTTTTCATTGCTCCCCAGTAGAGGAGGTCATTAAAACTTTGACACTCTAGTGTTTCATTAACTTATGTTTCCTTATTCATTTAAGGCCAAGTATTTCAATGCTAGCAGGAAGTGATAGGTTTGCCTTTACACAGTATTATTAAAAAATAAATTGCACTATGTACTTTCCTCATTCCTAATAGTCTGGAATCTTTGAGCTGAGTTAACTTGACTGTAATTGCAGTGCTGTGGCAGAGGCATTGTGAAAAATAGAAGATGTTTCATACAGGCATTTATTTTGAAGAAATATTCTGGTTATTTATATGTAATTTTAAAGTCGAAAAACGATGGTGGCCCAATATCACTTTTAATCTGACATGCTGTAGCCTAAACAATATTTGCTTAAAAACTAGCATTCTTTGGCTGGAACAGGCAGAGCTGGTTCGCTGGCTCTTCTGAAAGTTAATCAAGCTTTTAGCTGTTTGTAATGAGAAGATAAGATCAGAGTTTGGCTAAATGTTAAATTTTAGTTATTAGAGTCAATTTTGGGAAAGAAAACATTCCTAAGAACAAACCTTAATTAAAAAAATAACTCTGGAACACTTACAAAGTATTGATATTACTTCTAAGCTCTTGAACTGTGATTTTAAATTTGGTAGCAGTGCTTTGTGTGTTAGAATGTGTGTTTTTCAGTGCCTGAAATACTGCAGAAAGTCTTAAAGTAATTGAAGTTTGCACAAGCTCAAGAGAGACTTCAGTTTTATTGCCTAATATGTCCAAATATTCCATCATGATTGAACACAGTCAGGCTCAGGCTACAGAAATAATGTGAACTTGATCTGTAATAGCTGTTTTGGACCAGGATTAGCATGGACGTTAAAGCATGGAGCGGAATAGCTGTCTGTCTTTTTCTCATCTTCTTTGATATCTGTGGCTGCATCTGGTGAAAGAGGAGGGGGGAGAATACCTGATGCCAAAGCAGAGAGAACAAAAGCTGCACTGCAAAGTGGAAAGATGGGAACAAGGAGTCTGACGAAAGTGTGATGATGAAGAAATTAAGTGAAATGGGAGTTAATTGAAGTGGGAAGAAATTAACTGAAAATGAAGAAATAGGATATGAAATGAAAAAATAGGATAGGGAGTGATTGCATAGAGACAAAGAATTAAAGACATGGACATAGCTAAGGATAGCTAAAGAAATCTAGTTTATATATGGAGCCAGTGGGGGGTGGTATAACTTGCAAAGGAAGGCTGATGTTGGGAAGACAATCTTGAAAAAAGGATATTGTTTATTTTATGAGTCAAAATAGAAGATAAAGCCAGTTTAAAATAAAATGTGCCTTTTTATTCTACCATGTCCCATCTCAGATATCAGAACTTGAAAAATGTTTACAAGTAGATAACCCTCTAGGTTTAGTGTTCATTGATTTCAGCTACATCTGTAAGCACTCAAATACACCTTTAAATCCAACTCTATGGTGTCTAGCTGGATACTCAGAAAATGAGGCATGTAGTGTGGCAGAGGTCCTATGAAACAACTGTTTTATGACACAGGCTTTAATGACATGATCACATATATTTATACCAGGGAAAATCATTCTGACAGTACAGGCAATTTCTGATACTTTCTTCTGGACTTTGTGGTTTTGGTGTTCATGTAAGCATGTACAAATATGTTTATTTGTTGCATCATGACCTTTTAACAACCAGTGTGGTTAATTTATTTTGTTTTGTACTATAGCTGCGCTGTGAATATAAATTATTATAATAGTGGTTGTTCCTGAGCTGTGCTTGAATCAACCTCACCTATTCACTTGGCCACCTTATAATCTCCACTACAGGATGAGCACCACTGTGCTTCCTGCTAGATGTGTAGGAATGGACTATATACACAATACATAGCCAAAGAGGTAAATTCTGGCTCTCATGTCACAAGCTGCCTCTTGGAAAAGCCTCCCTCTCCTCTATAGTAATATCCACAGAAGGAGCCAGGCTCTTGCTTTAAATACGCTAAATACACAGCCACCTCCTTTTATGAGCAGGAGTTGCAGGAGGAGAGCTCAGCTTCCCAGCAAGAAAGGAACTCGTTTTCCCCTTGCCTGAGCAAAGGTGAGGCATATCTGACAGCCTCTCACAGTCAAGAAAGAGGACATAAGAGACTTTCTCTAATCAAGCCTTGATGCTAGTGCTTCTATTTTTGAAACAGGCTTATTCCAGTCCTTGAGCTTAAATCAAAACAAAGCTGGGGTCCTGTGAAGCTAAATGGATTATATTGTCACAATCTCCTGTTCTAGCAGCATAACTCCTTGAATAGTTTTTCATTATTTGATTCGAGATAAAAACATCAGCTTATTACTCCTCTGAAGCAGTTCTCCGTGTTTGTAACTTCAATCTTTAACATTTCCAAAGGGCACTTGAACCACTTGGTTTGCAATAACTTTTTTTTTTTATCTAGACTCTTACAGATAAGATTTTTATTTTTCCCTGAGAACAGTACAACATCATATTTCCAGAAGTTAATAATCGTTGAAGGCTTTAACCACAGTTATCCTTTGGAACATTAGTTGTTTCTTTCTCAGTATCTCAGATTTCTCATTGACACTTCTGGGTCATGTTAAACTGATTTTTTTAACCTGCAGCTTTTTTTTCAAGCTTTCTCTTATCATTTTGAAACTCCTATAATTAAAGGAAATCCTGATGCTTTATCCGATGTTTTCTCCAGCATTACCACTTGAGTTTGTAAAATCCCAGTGAGCAAGTTAAACATTACAGTCAGTGCAGCAGAAAAAATGTCTGGGTTAGCATCAGTTCTCCTTCCCAACACTGCCCTGAGAAACATCCCACGTGACTTTCACAAAACTACATTATGGTCAAAATTATCTGCATTCTTCTTTGCTAACTGTTGGGCAACTTCAGTTGATTAAATTCAGTTATTTGTGTCCGAGCTTTGTTTCTCTGTTCTGGGCTCTGTTGATCAATATACCCTATGCTGAATGAGTTCAGACTTGCTCAGTATGTTTTTGACAAAATGTTAGATTATATTGTTATAGTGCTAGATCATATTGTTATATTGTTAGATCTGCTTGGTAGAATACCATGGGATAAAGACCTGGAGGGATGAGAGGCCCAAGAAAGCTGGTTAATATTCAAGGATCACCTCCTCCAAGCTTAGGAGTGATGCACCCCAAGAAAGAGGAAGTTGGGCAAAAATGCCAGGAAGCCTTTTTGTCCAAGGAGTGCTTGGACAAACTCAAACCCAAAAAGGAAGTCTACAGGGGGTGGAAGCAAAGACCTGGAGCCTGCAAAGACCAGGTAGCCTGGGAAGAATACAGAGCAATTGTCCAAGCAGCCAGGGATGATATTAGCAAAGCTAAAGTCCAGATAGAGTTAAATTTGGCCAGGGACATCAAGGGCAAAAGAAAGGTTTCTACAGATACAGCAATCATAAAAGGAAGACTAGGGAAAATGTAGGTCCTCTCTGAAAAGAAACGAGAGACCTTGTTACCCAGGATATAGAGAAGGACAAGGGGTAATGTCTTTAAACTGGAAGAGGGGAGATTTAGATTAGATACTAGAAAGAAATTCTTTACTGTAAGGGTGGTGAGACACTGGAACAGGTTGCCCAGAGAAGTGGTGGATGCCCCATCCCTGGAAGCATTATAGACCAAACTGGAAGGGGTTTTGAGTAACCTGATCTATTGGGGGTATCCCTGGCTATGGCAGAGGGGTTGGAACTAGGTGACCTTTAAGATCCCTTCAAATTCAAACCATTCTATGATTTAAAGAGCAACATCAACAAAAAAAAGATTGAGAGAGAGCAGTTTGTATTTCAATCTCTTCCTTTGCATTTTGGGATGCATAATTAATTCTAGTCCATGATTTTGATTTTGCTTTGTCAAAGTATATCAACACTCTAGCTCTTTGTTGTGATATTTGTTTCTAGTTGCCAGATGATTGTCCATGTTCCTTCTTTTCCCCTTTCAAGTGTAGTCACCAGAGTAGAATGGTTAAGAAATCTTTCTGTAGCCAGAATGACATTTTTTTCCCTTACATATTTTTTTTTTCTCAGAAGTAATTGTGCATGTTATAAGGTAAGAAACAAACAAAGGTTTGGGGTTGGTTTGGGTGGGGGTTTTCTGACAATTGTCTCAATAAACTAGCTTGTGTTAGTACTTGTGACTTGCATTTTGCTTTTGCTACACTAGCAGGAGCAGTGATTCCCACTGACAAGATACATCACTTATTTTTGTATCAAAGCTGCCTGACATGGGAAGAAACCTATGTTCTGGTGTCACTAGGGAGGCATCTGTAACTTTGTTTCCAACTCTTTCCAGATAAAACCTGACATTTTTAGAGGTGTTAAGTGTATAAACCGTATCTTAAGCATCAATCTTTTTTTGTCTTATAGAACTGTGATGCTCTTGCATCTTGACTAGGGCCTTTACTACCTCTGTCTGACCATTTACCTGCAACCCTTCCCTGCAGTTTTTTGAAATATCTGCCCCAGTGAGTCATATGAATACCTCCTGGTCTATAAATTCCTGGACTTTGTATTCTTTTGCCCTCTTATATAACTGTTAAAGAGAGTTTTAAATATAGCGAAATGCTTTCTGTATGTCCTTAAAAAATACTTTATCTCTCAGTACATTTGTGAATTTGGTAAATATATACTTGCTGTTGATGTCAGAAAAATGCAACACAAACTAAAAGACATTTTTTCTAGTTGTATAAGACTTCAATGAGGAGTTGAGAATTAAACATTGGTTTCCATAGTCCTATGCGTTGGATACAAGTGAGGCGGCTCGTGAAAGGAGAAGTGGGAAAGGCGCTGGGATTTTACATTAGGTAGCTGATGAAGAATGCCATAAACTGAAAGGTTCTGTCTTAATTCAAACAGTATCCATTGCATATATGTGACTCAGACTCCTACTTACTGTTAAAAAGGACACTTTAAATACAAATCAAGATGCTCCTTCTAACCTTCCTTCTTTCCTCCATGGAAATAAGTTTCTAAACCTTTAGAGTTCCTTGAAGTTTTCGTTGGCAGTATGCTGCTATGAGCTTAAATGTCTCAAAATTGCACACCTTTGTCACATAGGAGGGGTGAGTGCAAACTGACTCAATCAGCTACCAGTTGGGCTTTATTTTTAAAACTGAGTGTGACATCCACCAGATTTATGGTACAAATGTTCACACGCAAATCTGTCTCAGATCAGTAGTGTCTTTAGCCTTTCAAAATCTATATGCTGTCATTACAAAATCTTTTGATGGAAAATAGCTCATTGGTCCCCAAAATGGAAAAATTTTATTTGCCTTGTATTAATATTCATGATGCTTTCCAGAACAAATGTGAAAATTGTTTTCTTTATGGTATGTAAAGGAATATGATTACCTCAGGAATGATTCACAAACATATGAAGTTTTTTCTTTTGCCAAGCAAAGCTAATATGCCTCTGTCAGAATTTTAATTTTCTTTTGCTCTCTGTTTTTTATAATAAATGGTGTTACGTATTGTATACATCTTACAGAATGACAGAATCACTGAATAGGAAAATTAGCTCCAGTGCCTAGTGCAAAATAACTTTTAAATGTTTATATCTGTGGGATAGTTAAAGACTTTCAAGCTACTGCTCCAGGATGTAAGGGACACTGACTTGGTTTTGGTTGTGGAGGAATAAAAGGTATCTCACTTGCTCTCTTCCCTGAAGCTGCATGAGGAAATTTTTTGTTAAACATGTTGGCCCTCTGTGTGGAAATCAAGTCAGAAAAGTCATTCTGGCAAAGGGTTGCCAGAGCAAGTCCCTTGATGGTGGAAAAGGATGGCTTCTGTCTCTCAGAGAAATGAAGCAAGCTGTTTCCACCATCAGAATGGACCTCTTACCCAGTGCCACAAAGTGCAGGGACCAGCACTTCAGGAGAACATGGTGTTTTCATGTGCTGGTGTCTTTGGTTTGGAGTATGCTAAGAGGAAAATCTGGGTTATTTTGGACTGAGAAAAAAATAAAATTGCAAATAAGGGCAGCATTTTGAGAACACTGGCAGCATCTTTTCCTTATTACAATCAGGGTAAATTTTCACTTGATTGGAGCTGTAGTAAAATGCCATGAGTAAGGCACTAGCACAAACCGCTTGGGTTCAGGTTCCATTATCCCGAGTACCACACGTGAGAGAGATACTAAAGATTCATTGGAGGAAGGCCTTTAAAATCTCAGTGGGAATTTTATCTGAATGAGAGCTGGGGAAAGCTTCTATAGTGGGCCAGGATACAGGAATGTAAATAAGTCCCTAGACTGAGAAGGAAGCCTGTGCCTGTCAGACACTAAAATAACACTTGCTTAGAGCCAACTGAGCCTCTATTTATGATATAAAGATTAATAATCTGAGTGGCAACCAAAGGTGAAGTGATTCAGAAATCTAGTTTTTCAATTTTTAGAAATAAGGAACAGGCTAGTTTTTATAGCAGCAGATGTAAGAGGGGAGGAGGAAGGGGCAGGGCTGTGAAGGAAGCTGCAAGATGCTTTTTTAGATTGTATGAAAAGCATTTGGCTCTTAACCAAAGAAAGGCATTTAAATCCTTTCCCCCTCCTGAAGATAACTACAAAATCAAAACCTGTGAAAGGACAGTTCATATGGTATGATGTCAAAAGCAGTGATGTGAATGTGCTAAAAAATCATATTTTGTAGCCCATCTGTGAGGAGACATGGGCAATTGCTCCAGGTACAATGGCAGGTATTGTGCTATGTGAAAGGTGAGAATGAGGCAGCATGAAGTGACAGGTGACAGATGAATGTCTTGTTACTATAGTCCTGATTTAGGACGCTTATATCCAGCATGATGGAGTCAAATCATTGACAAAGATGTACATTATTCAGAGGAACAATGAGTCCCTTGTGTTGCTTGGAGATCCTGCTGGATGCTGCAGTTGCTTGAGTCATCACTAACCTAAATGTGATCATGACCAGTCAGGGTTTCTTTTTCTTCATGAGCCTTCCTTTGAGCTCTTTCTCTTGCACCTGTAGAAAGGCCGTTCCTTGTCTCACAGGATAGCTTATTAAGGGAACTGCTTTGGACTTGGTCCTAATTAGGAGGCAACGGTCATGCTGGATGCCCAAGCAGTGCCAAAAGAACTTGATCATGTTGTCTTTGGAAAAAGCATGCTCTAGCATCAGCATGAGAGACATGTTCCTTGCTAGATCAAACACAGAGAAACTTTTATAAATGAGTTTTAGAGAATTTTAAACATTTCAGTCAATGTTTTCAGTAACAATCATCAGTTTTATATATGCGTGTTCACACACACCCCTGTTTACCAAGGTAAAGAATCCTTTCAACAGACATTCAAAATTTCTCATTTTGAGACTTATTCTGAAAGAAAATGATAAAGTGGTCAAATAGTGCTGGCTTACTTTGGCTAATAGTAGTTTGGCACTGGCATTGGTAAATGGTGTGATTTCCAACTCCAGTGGAAGTTGCATATGCAGGAACTCAGATTTACATGAGATCTGAGTACAAGCCAACTTCAGAAAACCTAAACTCAGTCTGTGAGATTGAAGCTTCAGCTGACAAATTCTTTTCCTGTAGTCTGTCTTTGTGATGGCTCTCACTAAATCTAGAGAGACCTTATTTTTAATTGCTGAATTTTTTTGTCTAAGTAAATGCTTTCTACAGTAATTGTTTGTTGTGGTTTAGGCCAAATTGGCCAATCAAAATGATGGATGGTCCCTCCTTCTCCCCTCCTCAAAGAGAGGAAGAGATAAAGAGACTTAAGAGTTTAGAATTAACTAAACTACTTTAATGAAATATTAATATTAAAATTTAAAAGGAAATAATGAAATAGATATAATATATACAAAACTGTATCAAGCTCACAGGATAATGCCACTGGCAGGCCCTGAGGAAGTTCCAGACTGGACTCAGCAATGGATGGGAACCAGATTCCAGGTTTGGAGTTAGAAACACACAGATTGGGATCAAAGGCAAATGAACCGATAGGGTCCTCTCTGGACATCAGTCATTGAAGAAAGAGGGCTGACCCTTTGATCCCTCAGCTTTTATACTGAGTATGGAGAAGATGGGATGGAATACTCCTGTGGGTCAGGAGTAGCTGACCTTGGTTGTTATAGCAATAAGTATAAGCAAGGGCCTCTCTGCATACCATTCCTTGGCATGTAGCACGAACATTGGTCTTATCACTGAGAACGAGCAGTTTTCTCTACAATATGCTGTTAATTTCAGAGAAGTAGAAGAGGCCTAGCTAAAATGTAAAATTACAGAACAGAAAGTTGGTTCTGTTTTACCTCAAATAGGGACACTGTTCCGCAACAGAATTTGAGAAATTAAGAGTTTTGACAACTTCTAGCATCTTATGGAAATACATCACTGCATGTCAATTTTGTTTCTCAAAAGCACTGTGGAGTTTCTTTCTTTTTTCAAAAAAGCACCAGGGACCCGATGAAACATTCCGTTATCTTTTTCATAGTGCTCAGTGCTGAAAACTATGGGGTGGAGGCAATGTGTGCAGTGAGCTGGTTTCAGTATTCAATTATGGATTGCACATGGATTTTCTGAAAAGGTGATAGAAAGTCAAAGGGGTGACTGGATATAAAGCATGTAAAAAGTTCTTTTTCCAATAACTTTAGCTACATTTAAAATGATAAAATCTGCATACAGCTGTCAAAACTGACTGGTCACTAACTCTCTAACTACTCATTGAAACATTTTTTTCCCACATTCCTTTTTTTCTGCCAAATGCTTCAGATGTGGATAAGAGGGGAGGGAAGATGAGCTGTGAAGGTCATCCAGTGTAGACTATTCCCACACAGGGTGCTAGGCTCAATTCCATGATAGACAGAGTTCCAAAATGGCATAGGTTCAGATTTCCCATGCTTGGCACTCAAAGATGTGGCCAGATGTAACATGCTTAGCTCCCTGGCTTCCAGCTGCAACATTCATGACTGCATTTCTCAAAAGCTTATTTATTTATTTCTGTCTTTTCTTAAAATAATAACTATATTCTTAAAACTCGTTTTTAACAGAGAGATCTAAAAATATGTTTGCCAGCCAGACAACCTGAAAATGATCCAAGCAGGTAAATACTGGTTCTCTAAATTGCAGAAAAATGTAGAAAAAAGCTTCTATTATGCAGAGAATGTGAGTCTTTCTTTTCCCGTTGATTGATTAGTTGATTGATTTCCATTTTGAACATCACACAATTATGATTTCTTGGGGGCTTTTTTCCCTACGCTGGTCACTTTATTGCTTTTTCAAACAAGAAAATTTAGGTTTTTTTTTGTAATATGTCATGTATGAGCATGCTGTTCTTCCCACTCTTGATCACTGTATTCCTATGCTGCTCTGAAGCAGTCAATTAAATTCATTATGAAGAAACCAACTTGGAAGAACTCATGAGCTTTTTCTTTTTTTTTTTAACTAAATGAGAAATTTAAGTGAATTAGTGCTATACATAGTCTCTGGTCCCAAGGGGCATTCAAAGGGAGAGTGAGTGCATAAATTCTACTTAGAAGAAGGTTGCTCAGAATCAGATAACATGCAGATGATAGATTTTAAATGGAAAGCTCTATCAAGGGTACTGCTGTGTACTTCTGCCAATAAAAGCCCTAATTGGTCCTGGGGAAATTTTCGCTTATTTATGAGTAGAAGTAGCATGGAGAAAGGGTGCATAGAAGTGAGAACACAGGTTTTGTTTACTTCCTCAGCCTTTTTTTTTCCTGTTTCCTCAGCCTTTTATTATTTATTTCCTCATAATAAATGTTTTAGACACCAGCAAAAACTTTGGGGGCAGGGGACAGATTCTTCCCTTACTTTTTTATTTGTCCCAGTTTTGGTGAAAGGGTTGGGTTGTGGGGAGTTTTTTATCTTTTTTTTTTTTTTTTTTAATAAATAGATAATCAGATTTCTGTTTTATTGTTGTTCAGAAAGCTTTCTAGGTTACTTCTGTAGACACTGGAGAGAGATGCTCTTTGAGAACAGAGCAGGAGCTTCATCTAGAAGCCTGAACAGGGTGAATCCATCACACTTTTCTGTCTCCCTTAACCAGAGGAGAGAGATCAGTGTCAATATGGTAAAGGACCTTTCAGACATGGAGCCAGTGCTGAGTGCTTGTTGAATTGTACCTGTCATCATTCAGAGGTACCTATTTGTAGTTGCATTGTTAGAGTGACCGTTTTTTAAAATGTTATAAAATGTAAAATTACATGAATACAAGGGGAAGAACAGGAAGAAGTGGCAATGCTTTGTTACCTTTGTGATGCAGAAGCTGACTCTGTGGGAGTGGGAGTCGCAGCCAGTATTGGCCTAACATGCACCCATCCTACGTCATTAACAGAGGTCTTTTTAGAGTATATTCCTTCCATAGAGAAGATAATTTCATTACTTTTTTTTTTATGGTGCAAGCTATAAGATCCCTGCTAGGTGTATTGGGTAATGAATGGGTGCTGTTGTTACTGGTAAGAATGATCTGAGCACCCACTGCTTTCTCACATACCTGAGATGGATGCTGTGGATGGATTGCTGCTGTGAGGAGCGTTCAAAGCCAGAAATGCTCCTTGACCACTGCACCTGCAATAGGAAGAGAATAACAGGCTTCAGAGGAGTTCATCTGTTCCCCCACTCACCATGGCCAGCCCTTTGCAATGGCTGATTTAGGGCTTGGTGCTGCTGGTTTTTTCCTCTCTCTGGCATCCCCCTGTTCTGTAGCACTGAGTAAACTGCTACAGGTTTATTCGGGGAAAAATTTTTGCAATGGCTATATTATTTTTTAGTCCTGAGGGAGAAGATGTAATCTGTCTGTGTGGCTAGATTTGACCCATCATCTTAATGATGCATCAGGAGACCTGTAAGGTGCATTTCACCAAAGATTTGCACTCTCTGTGCCTGCTGTGAATTCTCTTCTGTTTGCTCTTTGGGCATGAGGTAAACAGCATTGGCTTCAGGCAGTTCTCTGTATCAGGATGCTCCTGTGTTTCCCAAAAAGCAACTGGAGAATTTCACAATTTCTTGCACACAATCTCTCTCTCCTCCTTTTAACTGAAAATGGAAGTCCATATTTTAAGTCTTCTGCCTTGTATAGCCCTTTAAATTTTCATGGAGAAAAAGAGAGGAAAATTTTTTAGCCTAGAGTATGCCCAGAACATTTAATTACCAATTTCTTTGTAGAATTTTCTACAAATCTTTATTCCAGCACAAAAGTTGAAGGAATGACTTTTCAGCTAAGGTACCTTCTAATTAAATTATTTATTAGGTGGCATTTCAAATATGGCAAAGGTTTGCCATATGTTTCCTTCAAATTTCTTTAGATGTTGAATATCTGAGTCCCATAGACTCCAGCATAGAATCAAAATGCTGACCTGCTCTATCCCCGATGAGTATATCACAGAAAAAGAATTGCCTGGAATTATCAGTGCTAAAATCATAGAAATAAGAGATGCACAAATGCATAATGTGTCCATTTTTTGGTGTGATTAGGCAGTACTACAAAAATATAATGAAAATCCAAGAAAGAGCACAGCTTCATTAAGAGAGGTCACGCATGCAGCACTAAATACTAGACAGATGACTTGCTGGAAGTCTTGCAAAACAGTTTAAAGCAATGTAAATACCTTAAGAAGCCTAAACCAATTTAAAAAAAAGTCAGACTATTTTGTTTCATTGTGGGTTTTTTAGTGAGTTCTTGAAACCTGAATTCAGACAGGTATATGAGATTTTCCTTGATGAACGGGTTTTACTGGCATGTTATGTGATTCATCCAGTTTTATTTTATTTTAAGGTAGGATGCTATATATAGCCTATATAGCACTGCAGGCTCTCCTCTGTTACAATATTTCCTTCTGTTGCTCTGTTAAAACTAAAAGGATGTTTAGGTCCAATGGATTTGCTCAGGCAGCGGATCTGATAGGTAATGACTTTCAACTATTGTGATTTTCTGCAGTGTTATGCAGTTTTTTCCTCTCTTTTACAAGAGAAAATGGTGGGGAGGAGTCTGATGGGACCCGAGAGCTTGTGCTTTCCTGTTTGCTTCCAAAGGTCAGCCTGTAGCTTGCTACCGTGGAAGCCCTGAGAGCAGAGCTGGAAGCAATGCCAAGGGCAGGAGGCTTTGCTGAGCTGATTTGGGGACCAGCTCATTCTGCCCTATTCACTCTCTGGTCAGAGGCATATAATGTCTGCTGCCATAGAGGAGATGTGTCTAACTGCTCAGTGAGGCTAACCGATGAACTCCTCTTTGAACCGACATCTTTTCTAGGGCAAGCTATCCCCCTGTGCCAGTGCAACAGTGTTGTCAACCATTTGACAAAGGAACACATCTGCCCATGTGTGCACAAAGGGCAGGAGCAGGTCAAAGAATGGAGACTGCCTATTTTTAACTCTTTCTTTATGTGATGTTCAGGCTGTGATTCTGCTCCTGAAGCCACTAGCCACCCCTCCTAAAAAATTTCTTGCTCTATCTTGTCTCTAACTCAAAAGAGCAGTTGATCTTCAGAAATAATAACTAATATATTTGGATGCCTATGGTAAAAATTGGAAAAAACCCTCAAACAAAATACTTCCAATGAAAATTTATTCTCTATTTCCTAAATTGCCTGAAATGACTAACATTGTTGAAGACCTCTAGCCTTGATGACCAGCTTGAGACTGATGGCTCTAACTTAACTGACTTTTTTGTGAGATTTTCAGCAATTCTTTGAAACCATTCTGACCTTCATTTCCAGAGCCTCAAAACCACACCACCCACACTCACATGCATAGTATTTTAGCCTTTATTTGAAGCTACTTTCTCTTTAGATTATTTCAGTTGGTAGCAAACAAACTTATGTATTAGCAAATTGGTGATGTTTACTGTAACCTTCTCTTTGCAAGGAGAGATTTAGAATTCTGCATTGGCATCTTATGTTGCTGATAATTTGTCATAATGACTCAGGAGTCCTTTAGCTCCAGAGTAAAATGAACTCTCTCAGACACCTGACTGATAGAGTAGAACTCTGTCCTTCACTTACACATGCAATGGTGGCAATCTTTACCTTATGTTTTGCCATGGCAGAATGTGTGTATTTGGCACATAAGTTTCTAACTATTAGGAATCTAGAGTCTCTAATGGGCTGGGAAGACAGCTGGCAAAGAAAGGGGGCTATAAAATTACTGCCCTTTCATAAACATGGTCTCAACCTCTGACAAGACAAATTTTTAAAAGAAATTTAGGGATGTCTGAGAGTCCTGGCATCTTGCCACTTTTAATCTGACTCAGAAAAGACAGATACCCACTTGTGCTTTATTTTCACTTGGAGACTGTTGTGAATTTTCTGAAAAAAAAAAAAAAAAAAAAATCCCTTTTGCTTCTGTTTCTTATACAACTCACAGTCTGTGAGCCTCTTGATCAGAGACCCAAAGCAAACCTCTTTGATAATATAAATCAGACACCAAGCTCACTGCAGATCAAGTGCAAATTTAAAATTTTTTTCACATAACCCCAAAAATGCATAGTTAGCCCCAACATCTCGATTTGAGGCTAACAGTGGTTTTTAGTCTATGATAAAAGATAGCAGATAACTAGCTGGTGGGCTCTAGCAAGGAACTAGAGTAAGGAGAATAGTGAATGTTAAAAGGGAGCTAACATTCATACTGATGCTGTATAAAGGCTAAGTAACATTAAGGAAGATCACCTTAATAATTGCAGTCTTTCAATGGCCTGACAATGGATTTGTGGTAGCATTTGAAAAATGCATTTGCGTCTTCATCCTTTGATTTTGGTGGATGTGCTAATTGGCACTAGCAAGGCATCTGACGCAAGTTTAAAAACTGAATGTTGCATCAATCACATGTAATAGTAAATTTTTTGGATCTTTCAAAACAACTATTGCAATTGCCTGTTCTGCATTCAAGTTTCTCAGCTGAGATGTATAGGAAAACCCTGATGGTCTTCAAGGAGCAGCACACAGAAGGCAAGGCTGCCTGATGTTCAACTTATGTGTGTTCTAACTGTGGTACGAAAGAAACAGAGCTTATCACACCAGCCTAAGCCCTTGTATTCACTCGAGCCACAGAAATCCTGGGCTAGGACTCTTATCCTCTTGTGCTATTATACTCAGACATGAACATGAATTTAAATGAGGTGAGCCTAATTCAGTCTTTCTGTAAGGAGAGGCAAACACTATTTCAACAGAGCTATGCCTACATCCCAGTTACCCTGCAGAGTACGCAAACGCAATGTAGCTCTTGCCTAAATTGAATAAATTCCAGTAAGTGTAGACCTTTACTGAAAGCCCAAACGCTCTAATTGTATTATTCATAAGTCAACTCCCATAAGTATAAAACAACACATATTACATCAAGTAAAGTGAATCCTGAATAGAGAAGGGCATTTTAAAAAATAAGTTGCACCTAACTGTGCATGAACTGTGAAATGTATTTATAAATTAATTTTTTATTTCTCCTTGTCATTTCTACCTTGAGAGCAGTTGTAGCCATCTTGTGCCCATCATTTCTGACACACACGGCAGGCCAGAGAGGCAGACAACACCTTTCTAAATTTACTTCCCTTTTTCCTCTCTTCTGGTTCCCAGCCATATTAATAAAGACCTTTTACTGGGACAATTTTTTTTCACTGTGAGAAAGCTGACCAGAATTAACATTATCATCCTTCTCTGGTGATGGTATTTGTGACTGCTTCTGGGGTCCCCTACCCTTCCATTTTTTCATATATGAGAAGTGATTTCATCATCTCCTCTACCTTTGTGCATGGCCTTACAGTACAACTGACACCGTCTCAGAGCTGGCTACCAGGAAGAAGTGTGGTCTTGCACTTGCCCACCTCTTTCTGTTGATGATTTTAAATAACATCCTTTCTGCTGGCATTAGTGACCATCTGATCCCAGAAGAAATATGACAAGAAAGTTAAACCAGAAGAAACGTAATAACTTTTTCCTTTTTTTTTTTTTTTTAAATGGTTGGGTTCTCTGCTGGTTAAACACCATAAACCAACTTGGCATGTGATTAGGGAGGAGTCAGGGAGGAGTCAGAAGCATATGGCCAGGCCTGGAGCTACAGGAGGCTGATGGGACTGTCCCTGTGTCCCTATGTGCAGCAGGCAGACACTAAATAGGCCTGTCTAAGTCACAAGCAGCACATTCAAATGCCTGAATTAGCTTGTTCTACTCTCAGCACTAAAGTGGAATTTAAAAAAAATGCTCTCAGCTCCCATCAAACACCTTTAAATATTCAAATGTTTAAATATTTAGGTGACCTGAACTGCTTCTAAGAGGCTCCAATTGAGGAACAATAGTCTGCTAATCCAGGTACCCCTTCCTAATGGCTTGAGCGCCCTCCCTGAATAGAGAGAAATATAATGATTTCTGATAATTTCAGAGTCTATAGTAACATTTGGGTTTGGAGCACTTGTGTTGGAGCACTTAAAGCCCATTTCCCACCTGTTCCCACTTCCAATTGTAGGTTCAGTTCAGAATGTCTTTACATCCTATGTTAGTGAGAATTTTTTCCCTTTGCTGTCCAAGACAGATCTGTTGTAACAGACTCCATTAATTTCTTGAATGCTATCTCAGAGATATAAAATCCATTTGGAAATGTTTAAATAGAGAAATATTGCTATTTGGAATCTATTCCACTGAAAAATATTCCAGAGAATGAAAGAGGGAAGAATAGCTCAAGTGAACATCCAAGTCTTTCTACGTTCTTTGCATTCATCTTCAAATGACACTATTCCACATTTTAATTTCAGTTATTACTGCGATAATGGCATTCAGATTGTCAGTGCAGTATGACAATTAAAGTGAAGAAATTATTTATAAATCTTCAGAAGAAAATTTATCATTCAGTCTAGCATGTACAATAGCTCCTACCAACATAAGGAGCAACCATTGCTTTTGTTCAAGTGACCTGGTAAATACTACCTACCACATCAACCACTAAAACCTTTTCTCAGTAAATTAGCTCTTTATAGCACTGTCAGAAATTTGCTGCTGTTATCACTAGACCAGCTACTTTGATTTTGTGTAGTGAATGGAAATATTGAATAGTGGGTAAAGTTTTTTCCTCTCTGGTCCCAGGAACTTCACAGGTAAATTTGACTCTATGGTTAAAACCTTCATCATCAGGGCTTCCTAGGGCTTTGGTTTTCATCCTAAACATTGAGTATCCAAATGAACTTCCTGGCTGACATGAGATAGACAGTGTAGAATGAAGTGAGGGCAGAATGAAGCATTGAGTATGCATCTCTCAATATTCTTCGTGTCAAAAAGTAATCTCCTGAGGAATTCCCTGGATTCTGAGGGCTTTTCCAAAACTGGCAACTGGATGTCACGAAGACCAAAGTAGTTCTAGTATGAATTTTAAAAGTATTTAGAAAGAGAGACACCTTTAGAATGTTTCCTTGTTTAAACTTTTAGTTTTAATTTACTTTGGGCCTTGATATGGTGCAATAGTCTGCACATGTGATGAAAATACCTATAGTATTTAGTGATTCCTGATGTTTTAGTGGAATTAATTTTAATGATACTTAGAATCAGAAGCTGAGGGATCACTAGAGGCCTTTTTGGCCTTGTCCCAGCCCCAGGTCATGATGATGTATGCTCCTGACATTCCTGATAGACCTGTCCCCCTTACACTTGATGGCTCACAGTTGTGGAGATATCAGAGTTTCCCCTGACAGCATATTACATACCTGCACTATACTTACTGCTAAAAATTTCTATTAATGGTAAACTTGAATATTCCTTGCAGCAATACATGCCCATTGCTTCTTATTCTTCCCACCATGGACATCTGAAATGGATCTAGACATCTCTGTGTGGGAGTCTGAATAGAAGTCAGTATTCCAGACAGGGCTTGGACAGGAGAATTGCATCACATGTCTGGTGAGCTATTCCTATTAATAGAGCCTAATGCAGCATTTGCTTTTCATTCAAACAGCATGGCATTGTTGACTCACGTTCGGCTGATGGCGCACAGCACCTATGTGATACTTTTTTCCAGGACTCCTTTGCCAACCCAGTTTTTCCCAGTCTTTATTTGTGCAGTTGACTATTCCTGCTAACAGAAATTCTCTTACACCAAAACAAAATGACCCACCGTGATGGAGAATCCCCAAGCACACGCTGCAGAGGTATGTCAGATTAACAGTGTAAATTCAGTGCATTTATCCCTGGTTCTGCACTCCAGTCCATGGCTTCACATTCATTCAATGGGCAGGTGATGTCTATATCCTGATGCTCAGATCTTTGGGAAGGTGGAATGTGTTTTGCCACTTACTGAAGGTAAATTTGCAAACTGCAAATCAAGTCAGTTGTATCCATGGAAACATCACTTACACATATGGGTATGCAGCTTCTCCTCTAGCCCTCTGATTAGTATCTGGCTGTTCTGTATCCTAAGTCTTTCTAGTTCAAAAAATAAGTAAATGGGAACATTTGTGGCACCCAAAACAGTCTGTGAAAAAAAGGGAACTTGTAGAATTTCTTAATTGATTCCATCACAGTTTACGACACATCTGTACTTAATACATGTTGTTAATTCACTATTTAAAGCCTAGTTTAGAATTCTCAGTGGACTGATTTTTCATATCCGTTATTGAGCTCAACCGCCACAAGAATTTGGCTAGGAAGCATAAGAGTTTGCATGATTTTGAGAATGTTTAGCTGTTGTGGTTTCAGCCAAAATCACTGCAACTGGATCAACAGATGGCACTCCCACCCCCCCACCCCCCTGCCAAAGAGGAGAGGAAGAGATAAGGAGATTCAAAAGTTTAGAATGAACTAAACTACTGTAATGAAGAATTAATGTTATTTTTTTTAAAAAATAAAATAAAATAATGAAATAGATATTATATATACAAAACTGGATCAAGGTCCTGGGATGACAGTCCCGTCACTGTCAGGCCCTGAGGAAGTTCCAGACCGGGCTCAGCAATGGATGGGAACCAGATTTCAGGTCTGGAGTCAGGAACACATGGACCAGGATCAAAAGCAGATGAACAGACCCGGTCCTCTTCAGACATCGGCCATCGCAGGGGGAGAGTTGACCCTTTAATCCTTCAGCTTTTATACTGAGCATGGGGCAGGTGGGATGGAATACCCCTGTGGGTCAGGTTTGGGTCACCTCTCCTGTTTGTTCCTCCCCACAGATGTGCCCCCTCTATGTTTTTCTGTTTCTGACCCTCTAAGGGGCAAATAACAAAAATTGGCTGACCTTGGTTGTTATAGCAATAAGTATAAGCAAGGACCTCTCTGCACACCATTCCTTGACACTTAGCACAAACATTGGCCTTATCACTCTGAGAACAAGCATTTTTCTCCACAATATGACATTAATTTCAGAGAGTTAGAGGAGGCCTGACTAAACTGTAAAATTACAGAACACAAAATTGGTTTGGTTTTACTTTAAACCGGGCCATTAGCCAATGTGCATGGCACCTTCTTTGCGACAGTGCTTGAAGGACATACTGGCATCCGGTATTCACGACATGAACTGATATAGATGCTGCTCTTGGTTTCTATTCTACTGATTAGTAAACCGTTATGAAGTCATGAGCAGAGATGTGAGAACATCTGAGCAGTTGATCTGAATTCTCTTCCCAGTTCAGACACTAATGTGCAACCTTGTTGAAGACATTTTTTTGCTGCCACCTGGTTTTACAGTTAGACAACAGCTACTGGCTTCTTGTTCAGAAACTTATCACTTTGGCACCAAAGAGAGTGGAGAACTATAGTAAGTCTTCATCACTGTTGTTTTCAGTGAACAAAAAATACAATTATATAATGGGACTCAGGAATTATATAAAAAATAATAAATACAATTATTTTTTGTTCCTGAAGAGAGGAAAATTACTTTCAAAATTAACTTTGAAATGCAATACTTTAAATATACCAGTTAAATATTCTGCAACATTCACTGTTTTGCCAAATATTCCTATCGCTGAAAATATTTTTAAAAGTGAATTCAGAAAAATTTGAATGCTGCCAAAGATAGTTCACTTTAAAATGTGAATGAAAGTGTATATATTATAAGTGTTGCATACTCAGCTACAAAATTGGACACAGAACTTCAGATGTTTTGTACTTTTGAGTAAAAAAATCTGGGAAGGAAATTTATCTGCAAACTGTTTTCATTATATCCTTATGCCTCATCCTCTTTAGGAAGTAACAATTTTTAACATTATATATCTGCCAAATTTGAATAGAATTCAGGGGACAAAGAAAAGACACTTCTGAGCCAGATGTTACTCCTGCTAAATACCAGACTATGGCAGTATGAGAAACTGTCAAAGAAATGTTTACAAAAATCCCTAATATACAATGATATTTGGGTTTACATCAGATAAAAAAGTGCTCCACATCTTGATGTCCTCCATGTGCTATGCTCTCCACAAGATCAGCTCCACCCATACTGAAGACTTGATTTTTCTTCTTACTGCCATAAAACTCTGTGAGAGGGTTAGCAACTTATTTCAGATTTCAGATTTGCATTTTCATTGCTAAATGTCCTTTTGGCAAGAGCTTTTTTAACGCTTTTTTCTAAGTACAATGTTTAACCAGTCTTGCTTACTATAAAAAGGAGAATGAATTTAAATTTTAATAAGAAAAACCCACAGTGTGCACCAGCATAACGTTAAAGATTTCTTCTGCTGCTTTTTGTCCTCTGGATTTTTTCAAGAGACTGATATAATTTTAATATTAATTACCTTCTGTGTTTCTTAAGAATGTTATGATTAGGATTTACAGTTACAATCTTTTTATTAAAAAGTTTCAGATAGCTCAATAATTTGTTTATATATAAAGCTTATGGGAATAAATACATTCTGAAACAAATACAGGTAAGTACTTTTTTATTTAAAAATATGAAACCCAATGCACCATAGATTATTTAATTACATTTGTCTATAAAGACATTTGTCTAATTTTGCTACCATTATGCTTAACTGGGCTAATATGGTGTTGGGTGTTGTTAAAACATTGTTATTTTATCTTTTATTATTGGGAAAAATCAGAAAATTACAATTTCATTAAAATATACAGCCATAATTAAAGTATGACATTATTTTTACAATCAGGAAAAAATTGCGCAATTATGATTCTAATTAGCATAAGCTACAATTTTTGAGGTCTAATTCTGAAATGTAATGAGCAGGAAATAAGGTTGCTTAAGCTTATTATTGTTGTTGTTGTTATTATTATTTGCAGATATGTGTGTACAGCTGTGTTACCTTATGAATCCAAAGAAGAAAAGATTGCTTAGAAAAGAAATCACTTGATGTGTCAGAAAAGGTAAGATGAGAAGATAATTCTGCTCCTATATAGCTCTTTACGAGAGTTAAACAAAAATTAAATATGCAGCACTGGTTAAAAGGGAATATCTAAAGCTTGATTTTTAATCGATGCAGAGGTAGTTTCAGTAAAGTTCAGGCTTCAGTGTACCTTCCTTTCCCTTTCACAGAAAAGCAACTTGCCCTTCTCAGAATACATAAACCAGACTATGCTAAAATCACTAAACTGATTAATACCAACTGATTGCTAAAAGCAGAAAATGTGGATTTGTTTTATAGCTTAACATTGCTATTCTCTTCTGCTGACACAATGAAGATAGTAAAATGAAGTAAATAAATTTTTACACAAAGATATCTATCTGAAGCTATCTCCTGCCTAACCTCCTCTTCAGGGTTCTAGCCTTCATTTTCTAAATGTTTCCTTGTGAAAACTTTGACTTATTCAGAAAAAGTCACATTCTCCTTTAGACTTCATTAACCCTGCCTAAAGGAAAAGAGGTGTAAAGAAAATGAAACTTTTCTCATTGGCATCTGTGGTCCTTCATAAATTTACTTTTCACCCAGAATGGGTCTGGTTGGAGATCTGAGGAGTTAAATTATCAGAAGAACTGTACTCTGTATAGGTCTCAGCACTGAGTTGTGACTACATACTTAGCAGGCCAAATGTGGGAGTTGTAAATCAGGCTGATGTGAAAGTACGGTTCCTACACTTACTGCGTTATTGCAGTTTAACCAAGATTTGTTTCATTTTGTTGCTGTGTGACATTGACAGGAATATAATGTTTAGATGCTCTTAAGGTTGGATTTTATGTATTAGACTTTGGTTTCAAGACTCAGCTCTTCACAACTGTCTTAACAGTTTTCTGTAGGATACTCTTTTATATTTATTTTATTTTTTAATTTATCATTGTGCTTGTTCTTGGTGCTTGTCATTATTCAAACTTTGGAAACTTCCTGAAAAAGGAAACTGGCATTGGCTTCAGAATCGGTTGGCAATATTTGGAGAACATTATTAAAAGTTTACACTAGAAGTATCTATTTCTCTACATTTTCATTTACCCTAATTAATTCACAAAAGGAGCTAAAGGGAACCCTAAGCCAAAACTATTCTTAGTTTTTGACTGACCTGTGAAACCAGTGCGCATTCATCAATTCTTTAATTCCATGTCTCCTCTCATTAAAAGGCTGTCTGGGACCCTGATACAACTTTTGGCTGCATTGAAAGGTTGTCATTGTTCTCTTTCTAAAACTCATTTCAGCTGTAGGGTAAGAAGGCAATAAATTATAAATTCACATTAAAAGGTTTTGATTGCCTCCATGTTAGGACTTGATGATTTTTTGAGACCCAAAGGGGAGTAGATGTCCAGCTGTTGTCTGAAGTTGCAGCAAGTAGAACAGCTAGTTCCTTTTGAAAGCCCTTGTCTTCATATTTTGAAGTGACTACAATATCCATGTGATCTCCAAAGCACGTATGCACTTCAAATACCTTCTGCAAGCTTCTAAAGAAGTCATACCATGTTTAAGCATTCCTAAGGCTTGTTTGAATTTAAGGAATGTAAATCAATATAACCTCAAGTTGTCTTTATTTGCACAAGGATCTAAGAGATTTCTTGTGACGGAGAGAAAGCAATAACTTGTTTTTCAACAGACAATGGGCACATTTAATAGCACTTGGCATTTCCATACTTTTACCATGTCTGCAGTATGTTGGCAGCTTTTATTGTGCCGGAAAGGTCACTGGACTGGAACGAGTGGGTGATAAGGACAGAAGAGCTGACTGTGAGCATCCCACATGTTTGACAGCAGTGGATTTGGGTGCTCTTGAAAAGGCCGATATTGACTGATGTTTCCAGGATGTGACTTTTACATTAAAGAGCATAGTGCCTGGGAAGCTGTCTCCTTCTGTAATGAAAGAATAAGCGTAAAAGTTATTTTCCAAAGGGGTGAAAAAGGTTGTGAAGCCACACAGAAAATACTGATATGTTGGAATACAGGGTGAGAAAGGGAGGGCCTTGTGTAACTACGTTTATTAGAGCTATGAAAAAAGAAGTTAATGCACAGTTCTTTTTCCACTTCATGCAATAACTGTACAGAAAGCCTGCCTGAGCCTTGCTATGGCTTTTCCTGGGTGCCTGACAGATATCAGCCCCATTTCAATCACATTTCCATTTGCTGCAGGAACAATAGTATTTGCTTGTGAAAATTCCAGCACTGTACATGATCAAGTCTCTGTTGTAAAAGGCTCTGCTTCTGAGGAAGTGTTGCAGATCCATAGCTGGTCCTGTTTGGGATCAGTAAGGTAACTGTTCAGACTTGTCTCGAGAGTATAGCGTGGGTTCATATTGATGGATTTCTTTTGGTCACTTTGTGTCTAGATAAGATACCTGATCTCATGCTATTTCAGTTCTCATTAATTTCAAGGTATGTGTGTTCTCATGAGCTCTTGATCACCATTTACACGTGCAGCATTTGTGCACAGGTTCTGTGTTTCTTCTTCAACATGGCAGCACATCCTCATTTATCTAAGAAATAATGTTAAAAGTAACAAGTAAGACAGCTTTGCTGTGCAAACATGTGGGATCCTTTCAGATAAAATATTCACAGCAAAGCATATAGAGATCTGTTTCCATTTGTTTAGACATCAGAAGTCTCACTGGATTTGAGATGCTTGTAAATTATCCAAGCTTAGTTGAGGAGCTTTCCAGTGCTGTCTGATTTGGGACAAGTTTTTAAATATGATTTATTCCCAGAGAAGAACTGCAGATATGTAAATATTTTTGTTTAGAAGGAACAATGCCTTGATTTTTTTTATAATCAGTATAAAGGCTTGTGTTCAGTTTGGTTTTTGGTTCAAGTGGTAGCTGGCATTGACTCTTATTTTATTCAAACGTGTTTGCTGGTCTCTAATAAAAATGAGAATTTGTGTGCTCCTGAGAAGGCTTGCAAAGAAAGTATATGATTACAGCATTCTGAGGTAGGCTGAGGTCTTTCAAACCTCTCTTATTTCAAGCAAATGACTCATATGAGTTTGATACCGTGCGTAATGGGGTGCTTTGACTAGTAGCAGGGGTAAACAATCAAGTAGAGAGGAGTTTGATCTGCACTGTACCTCCATCTAGGAGTGAGAGAGATAAGGCCCGAATAAAGGAGGATTCGTTAGTCAGAAATATTTCTGTAACAAAAGGCATCAGTGCAAATAATAGCATTGATTTTTTGTACTGACATCTCATTGTCAAAATAGTAGTGCATAATAGAATTCAAGCTTCAGAAATTAAAGTGCCTCTCAAATGTTCACATGTATTACTGGCTCTATGTTCAGTGGCTCTTAGGCATTCTCTAATACCTGCCCTTCATGTTTATTCACAATGGAACAACTTATATTTATGCACTGCCATTACTGAAAATCCAGATGTTGTTCCTGGACAATGTGCAACATGCATTTCTGATGAGCAGCCTAGTAGTTTGAGACTCCAATTTTCAAAAAATAACATTAAAATTGTAGAAGAAAGAAGTAATGCTCATGGCTGTGGTGGCATAGTTTGCCAATTCATGCATAAAATGGGATTTCTTGTCCTGCATCCAATAAGATCAAATATTAAAACTTACAGTATTTTGGTGAAAGGGCTTTTTTCCTACCTTGCTTTCTTGTCTCCAACAAATCCTTCTATTTGTAACTTCAGATTTGTCCGTTTCAATGGCTATTTCCTAATTTATAGCAATGCCTGTTGCTTGGCACACTGACAAGAAGGCAAAACAGTTTCATGAACTTGGCTCCCTACAACTTTTGATTTTGAAGTGGCATTCACAGTATAAAATATTTTCCACTGAGAACAGGGACTGTATTCCTTAGGAGATTCTTCAAGATTTTGAAAAAAAGCATAGAGAAGAACAATTCTGAGAGGAAGACTTACCTCTCTGGGGTGGGATGTAACTGGGAGGAATAGAAAAAAGCAACCAGACTCATAGTCCTCAAGTTTAGGGACCAAACACATCATTAAACCATATTACCTGGTTTCCTTTTTAACACAGGCAATTGCCTCTCTCTCAGTTATCCACACACTAAGCAGAACTCCTTGTTTGACTTTAAAAAAACTCTGCACTAAAAGTTTTCTGTCTTACCCTCTCCCCCACTGCCCATTTTTGTGGGGATTCGGGGGAAGGAGGATGGGATAGCTTTTTAATACATGACATTTTTCCCTGGTGGAGAACTTCAGGCTCTGTAATCATGTTGTCTTTCTATACCTTCTGTATATTACTATGATTAAGTCTTTTTCTAGTTTAAATCCCTTTTTTGTGGGTGTCTCCAACCGGCATGAAGACCATGTCAGGGCTAAGCATGTCTTGCCAGCTCTCCACATCCTTTTTCCTGAAATAGCTCAGGCTTCCCATTGATAATGCTCACTATTTTTTCCCCAAGGATGGTTTGGGAGTTATATGGTCACTGTGACCTCTCGTACTGAAGAACTTCTGCCATGCTCCCATGAGTTTTGTGATTGTCCACTATAATACTGAAGCAATTGCATTTCTCCACTTATGCAAATTGAAATGAAAAATGGCTATTGTTTTTAGTCTCTAAAATAATTATATATTCCACCCCTTGCACAGTTGGGTTGTTTTATGTGTACAGATATTCAGCCATGTCACCCACATTCATTCCAGACACAATGTTCAACTGTCAGGTCTCTTTCTGCAGACAGGATCTGCCTTTCCCTTCTTTGGCAGAAAACTTTTCATTTGGAGGAAACATCTTTTGTTTTATTCCAATGGGAAGAATTTACATGTAGTTAAGGTCAACCTTAATACTCTCTACTTGCTATTATTTATATTTTTCAAACATTTCTTCTGCTGTGTTAAACTTCATGAGGTTTGCATGCATCCGTGAAGAATTAGTAGGATTCTTGGATGCAAATTCTCCAAAACTATTTGCTTTAAAAATGAAGTTACGCTCTGATGTAGGACATTTAGCAGCCTCTTTATCTGCTAATGTTCTACAAAGTATTCTCTCCAGATACGTATATAATCTGATTTTTCCCAAGTATAGATTATAAACATTTTCAAATAGTGTTGTCTTTTCAGTATCACTTAAAATTTTATGATATCTGTCAAGTAATGAGTGTGCTTTATTGCTATCAAATCATATATCTTACACATGTATATAAAAAATTGGAAGCTATGTTCCATAAATATTCATAATATTATTTTTCTTGGCAGATGTTGATTTTTCCCTTATGTACTTATATTTTATCATAATTTCTCTATATTCTATAAATTCTAATTTATACTGATTCCTATTTCTCCTATTTCCTTTTCTGTCATTTTCCATTAGTAGTAATTGCTGCCTTCATTCACCCACTGAGTTGTAGCTTTGTAACAGTCTCTAGTAAAATTTGTTCATTAAGAAATCTCAATTTCTTCTCATATTCATCCCGCTAATTTTTATTAACTTTCTTGAGCCTTGGCAAAATTACCCTTCTTGATGAACTGTTCTTGTGTGTGCAACAAACTATTTTAGAAATTATCCTACTAATTTCAATCAACATCAATGGGTTATTACATTGGTTCCAATGCATTCTTCAACATCAGTCCAGTGATTAATTCATCGGGAGTTATCTTGTGAAATGAAATTGCTCTTGAGTTAAGAAATGATAGACTGCCCTACAGACTTGATTATTATTTTACTGTTTGTTGGCACAGCGTGTCCTGTATCTGCTTTCATAGTCAAAGTCGTTGCTAATATGATTTCATTTCTTTCCAGATATATAAACATGGGTTTATGGACTAGCTTAACCTGTTATCAGATTCAGTAGTTACTTATGTATAATCAAGTTTCTATAGATCAGGGTTTTCAGTAACTCAAAACAATGCATGCGATTTTTTAATACAGCCTATGTGTATTATCCTCTCCATTCCGTCCCTCCCCACCTTTATTGTGTATTTGTTCTCTTCTTCATAACTTAGCTATAAATACATAGGATTGAACAGAAAAGTGCTTAGATATTTATTTTCCTGCTGCATGAGCTTTCCTTGCAAGCTGATATTGAGATTTTATCCCTGGTGTGCTGGCATTGAAGTTTGTTATACTCTGGTTCTCAAGAATCTAAAGCCAAAAGGTAGAAACAGGAAGTTGAGTTCACTCACAAATTTCTCAAAATTTAAATTTTGTCACTCCTCCTTGAAAATAGATGAGCCACAGTTCACCTCTCCAAACAGAGCTAAAGAGGAAGCAATGCAAACCAAAGTCCATTTCCTCAAAACAAATATTTGATTTGGTACAGTACATGGCATTGAAGAAGAAAACACAATGAATATCCCGGGTCTATGAGGTCTCCTGTGTACTTGAATTCTCTTTCCACTTGTCTTTCCGTTTCTTTATTGCCACTGAAAATATTGGCTAGGGGAGGCTGCCAATGTCTTCCAGAAATTTAACCTCTGTTACCTACTCTGAGGAGGTTGATGGCACAAACTACACACAACACACCCAGGTTTGTGCAGAAAAACAAGTATCATTTTGCATCCTGCATTTTCAGTAAGTACTTTCCAATAAGACAATTTCTGTTTATTTTAATAACCATTAACACATAAGCATAACATAAACAATAGGTCTCTATAAAATTAGTATTTTTTAAAATTAATAAATTATACCTTTGCTTATCTCCAGAGAATATTAGTTCCTTCCATGTAATTTCAGTAGTTCAGAGATGCCTTTCCACATCTGACCTTCTCTTGGTTTTGAGTAAAATAGGGGCTTCAAAATGTATTTAGAAGTTTGTTCTGGTTTTTGTCTGTGGTTGGTATCTGTGTAACATGTTGCATATCACTGGCTGGATGAATTAAAGGGCCTTTGGTGTGAGTTTTATTTTTTATTACACTGGAAAATTGTTGTGGTAAAACCAGCTTTCACAGTACCTCTTTATAATGACAAAGGCTATATTTCTGCCAGTACTCACCTGAGATTTAATTTACTTTTGGCAGCTTTCATGACACTTTCTGTATTAATTTTTCTATCACAGTTTGAGCCCTTGGGTTTGACTGTTGGTGAGCCACACAAAAATCCCAGCAAGTGCTGCCTAGAAATTAATTTTGGAATTAAAAACCTGCTAGTATCATTCAATGATGAATACAGTGTTTCCAGATACTGATGCTGAGAAGTGAAAGAACCATCTATCAGATCGGGTAAAGCAATTTGTGATGGACTCACAACACAGCAACAGTGTAAATCTTTTTAAGGCAACTAATTTTTTGGCCTTGATCAGAACAGCAAGAAATCTTTGCTGGAATTGTAATGCATATGTGTGTACAAAGAAGACGTTGTTAGCTTTCATCTTCATACTTCAGGATAACCAGTCCAACACATTTCACCTTAGTCCAATTACAGTGAGAATTCAATTTAGGTGTAATTTGACTAGAACCGTTTTCTTACTGTTGCCAAATTGAGTACACAAATACTCATCTATTCGTAAATTAGTAAATCTAAAAACTTCAGATTGATGTCCTATATTTCCTCTTGGCTGTTGTATCTCCTTTTAGCTATAACTAGAAATAATTAAATAATCTATCATTGCTCTACAAGAACATCCTCCATTTAATTAAGAAAGTGTATTCTGCAGACCTCCATTTCAGTCTTTCACAGCCTTTAGAAATGTGAGAGGAAAGGAGGAAAACAGAGCAACTGTGGAGCCCTCATGCTGCAACACCTGCCAGCCCTCCAGGGGCCGTTCTAACAACTGTGTGTTGTCCTGGATACAGGGATGTAGTTTAATTAGATGACAGTTTGTTCAGTAGGACATCTAGGGACTATCTGAGGTATAACTCATCCAGTACAGTCAGTCTGCCTAATGTAACCACCTCCATCTGAAGGACAATGGCTGATGGTTTCTACCTGCAAGCTTCATAAACACATCTGTAGCAGAATTGCTGAGGGAAAACCCTCCTCTGACTTCAGTGAGGGAACGGGGTCATGCCTTTGCAACAGGAGATCTAATTCTCTTTTGCATCTTTATTGAGGACCAGGGCACCTTATTGCTCATTTACTTTCATAAACACCTACTGATTTCTACTTAAAATATAGATTTTCAGGCTGCTAAAAGGATAGTGAAAAGACTGTTGCTGGGAATAGTCTGCCTGTGAAGGCTGGCTAGTCTTCCTAGCCTCAAAATTAGCTAAGTACTCACAGAAGTCAAAAAACCTACCCCATTTCTTATAAAACTCTTTTATAGGAAGGGGCTTTAGGAATGCATTTAGGAAGAAGGGGTTTGAGGAATACATCAACAATCTTCCGTAGGATTTCACTGCCATCATTATGCCAATCCACTCAAGGTTCCCTTTCTCAGGGATGCAGGACCCAGTGTATAGGCTCTGCTTAAGAGAACTGTGGTTTGTTTTTTTTTTTTTCCTCAGCATTCAAATTCAAAGCACTTTATTTCTAGGATAACACAAGGAGAGCAGGTGCAGAAAGATGGTATCTATGAACCCATAAACACATTCTTGCCTGTCTATAAAAATCAGTATGATTGACAAAGAAAGATATTGAGATCTGAGAAGGTATGAATGTGCATTTGAATGCTGGAGGAGGCTAAGAAAAAGGAAGCAGCATAAAAAGAGAACAAGGATGTTATTTCTCGTTACTATAAAGAGGCACCATAATTCTCAAGGCAGGATCATGACAATTGGCTGTGTTCAAACTGATGCATAAAGATGATGGTATAAAAGCCAACAGTCATCTTAAAATTAAACCCATTGCTAGAGAGAAAATAGATTTTAAGGAATCATTGTCTTTTATGGATTTAAGCAGGTAGGCAGAGAAAATGAAAGTAGCCACATGATGATCTTAACCATAAATGTGATATCCAAATAACTTTTGCAAAATGCCATTCATGGTGTTAATTCATGGAGTTAATTACTTGTCTCTGAACGAAATACAGAGTCCTATATCAGCTATTCCTTAGAAATGACAGTAAAGAAGTCCATATGTGAAACAATATATTATTTGTATTCAGACCTGCTGTGTAGCTGTTCTGAGGGGACCTTTCTGCCTTGCCCATTGCATGCTGAGCCACTCAGAGCCATGCAAGCAGGGCAATTGATTGACACTGAAATTATGGCTTTTCTCAACTGTTCTTCAGATGCCCATCTGCAGTGAGGAAGAGTGGAACAGCTTTACAGAGCAGGCACTCAACAATAATTTCTCCAAATACCCCCTACCAGGTAATTATTTCTCTTAGCCTGATTCTAATGTGAAGAGTATGGCTACAGGTCTGGTCTTGGATGCAGCAGAGGCAGTTCACCATACTGTCTTTCAGGAGGGTAATTTACTCCTTTGGGGGTCTTTCATGCCTTTTCAGGGGGTGAACCAGAACATTGCCATCCAAATGCAAAGTGCAGTATTTTATAATTTGTTTCTCTAAGCATGACTAGTAATTTTGTTTGACAAAAGGAGAGGGGAGAGAGGGGAAGAATGGCAGCAATGAGGGAAAATATCCGATAAAGTGGTTGAAATATATATAGAAAAGGTGCCACCACTTAGCCAGCTGTTCTGGAAAACAGGCTAAGGCGTAGCTCAAAGCCCAAAACCTTTTTTTAGAACTTGGGTAAGCAGAGAAAAATATGAGGTGTTATGTGCCTTCAGAAGACTGTCTCTTGACCTGAGACTACAAAACTGTAATTATGCTGACCTTTTCACTTAGATAAAATCCTAATGCTCTGTTATGATTATTACACAGAAATAATAGATAGGAATTCTCCTGGAAGAGTATCAGCAGTGATCTTTAAGCAAGGAAATACCTGACTTTCTGACTTTTTGAATTTTCTTTCAGAAAGTGAGAAGTTGCAGCTCTCCAGAGCTGACGAGTATTTTACTCCTTTCATCTGTCACTTGCAAAGAGATATAAAAGATTTATTTTCCAATCTTCCTAGAATCAGTAATAAATTGTCAGAAACAACCATTTTTATCTGGTGGCTCTTTAAATAAAGGATTAATCCTTCAATATTTCATTTTTCCCCAGTATTGCTCTATAAGCTTGACGAGAAGGAGGTAATATGTAAAAGACTGTGTGGGAAAAAGCTATTTTTCCAGTGTCAAAGGGATGTGGACAAGCAATTATAGGTGATATTTTATTTTTTTCTCCCTCCTGCTCTGTGTGTATATATAGATGTGTGCAGGTGTGTAGGAGAACTGAGGGAGACAGACTGGCTGTCAGAACTGCCGGGTTTTGTCAAAGTTGTTATTGAGGACCTTTGCAAGCTGGCACATTTCTGACAGAATGAAACTGTTTATGGGAAATTATACTTCTTACTATTATCAATATGGGTGTGTTCTTAGAAAAAAACCCTTAAGTGCTCAATAACACTCATGGACCTTCATTGCAGTCTGGTTTGGAGACAAACAGCAGCCCTGTGGGGATTTAAAAGAGCAGTCACTGTTGCTCTGCAGCTTTCCTCTGCTTGGCCACTGTACTGGAAGTACTGAAGAGAACAAAATGTTGATATAAGAACATTTCTGAAAAACAGCGTGTTGTTTTTGAAAGGTCATTGAAAAGTCTGTCCTTGGGGAGGATTCATACTTTCTGCTTTCCATCCTGGTGTCTCTCCCCAGGTGTGAAGAAACCAAGTGCATGTCACTTCTCTGTGGCTTTGTGTTTAAACAGCTCTTTGGGAGCTGCTTGCATGCACTTGTCTGAATTTCAGCCTTTATGGTCAAAACAGAAAAAAAGGAAGTTTACCTGTGTGTTGTGTACTCTGCTCTCCCATGCTGCTCTCCAGTGATGAGTGAGATGACATCAGGGCAGAAGAAATGGGAAATGACTAAAAAAACACATTTACGTCCCTGTAATAGTGCATATCCCACTTCCTTCTTTTTGGATGGATGACAAAGCTCTCTGGATGTGGAAAATGACATTTCCAGAAATCTGTTGCTCTGTGTGCAGGTCTGGTCAGAGAGAGTTTCTGCTTTTTCACATTGAGGCTGGAATTCTTTCTGTCATTGTGAAATGTATTACTGAAGTGAAGCCATAATTTGGAGGTGTAGTGGCTAAGTATAGAGATGAAGTTAGAAAGAACAGGGATTATATAAACAACTGGAACAGGAGTTGCTCAGATCTCACTGAGAGAAAAGGCCAGATGATACTTTCTCCTTATAGCCACTGGGTAGGACTCCCCTGTACACCTGATTAACTCCAAGTAACAAGTAATGCACTCAGCAACTAGTCTGATGATGGATGTAGTGACTTTTTGTGACTTAAATGTAGAGGCAACTGAAGTGATGAACTTGCAGTAAAAAAAGTGTAGTTATGCTCTCGTAAAGATCAACAAATGCCTTCCAGTCCTGCTTGGAAACCACAGCTCCCACCCGTCTTCACCAGGTATTTGTATTTCCCTGGCCATTTAATTGAATTTTAGATACTTGAAAACATCTGAAGAAAATCCAGTCAGAGAGGGAGAAAGAAGCTTAACACTGCAGGAGCTGACAGAAGGTGGGGGTCTAATCTGATTTCTAGGGGCGTACCAGGCTATGTTGGGCAAAAAGAGATGCATTTCATTACAGCCCATGTAGCAATGAAGTTATATTGCAGCTGGCACTGCACAAACTGGTACCTCAGTGTAGTCAAATGAGGCCTGAAAGTGATCAGACAGAAAGGGACAGGAAAAGCAGTAATGAAATATTTACCATGACATGATGAAACCATCAGCAAATCCAGCCTGTTTCTCTGGAATGAGTAACAAGGTGCTGAAAGCTTCTCAGCTGTGCGGTAGGACTTTGGCTCCAGGCAGTGAAATTGCAGACTCTCCCTGAAGCCTGGAGTAAGAACATGGAAAAACAGTTTTCTCAACCTGAGGGAAGGGAACTGCAGTGTCTGGAGTTACTGAGGTTCTGCTCACATCTGCTACTCAGAAGACATGATCAAGACTAAAGGGCTTGGTTATATCTAATGCAAAGTAGCAATAGTAAATAGTCTGTTCCTTTAGGCTTCCCACTCCACACTGGTGTTTTCAGCAGGATTTGTGCATCTCCTTTTCCTTCCTGGAGATGCAAAGCATTGGTGGATTTCAGACCTCTAACAGCAGCAAGTTAGCTCTTCTATCATAGAATGATTTGGATTTGGACCTTAGAGATCATCTAGTTCCAACCCCCCTACCCTGGGCAGGGACACCTCCCACCAGACCAGGTTGCTCAAAGCCCCATCCAGCCTGGCCTTGAACACCTCCAGGGATGGGACATCCACAGCTTCCCTGGGCAACCTGTTCCAGTGCCTCACCACCCTCACAGTAAAGAATTTCTTCCTGATACCTAATCTAAATCTCCCCTCTTCCAGTCTTGTCACTACACTTCCTGACAAAGAGTCCCTGTAGGCTCCCTTCAGATATTGAAAGGGTGTTCTTAGGTCTCCCCGTAGCCTCCTCTTCTCCAGCCTGAACAACCCCAGCTCTCTCAGCCTGTCCTCATAGGGAAAGTGCTCCATCCCTCTGATCATCATGTCCCTTCCTCTTCCTTCCTTCCAAGTCAATATGATGAAGCTAGCACCCAAACTGTGCTGACTTACTGCTAAGACTTCAAGTGCAAGAAAGGAAAGCAGGAACCAGGCAGTAAGGAATGCCTCTGACTCACACTACCTCCTGGTGTGCAATTGCAATTGAAATTGTAGCAATTGAAAATGTAGCAATTGAGATAGCCTCCTCAGGAAAATACGAGGTTACTCATACCCTCCACTGTTCTGTAGAGGATGATCTTTTAAGACATCTACTACAATAGCACTGTTTCTAATGTGTACAAATTATTTCAGAAAGAAGTTCAACAGTGCTTATTAGAGATCTTCTGATGTCTTATGGAAAAGTCTGTAAAACCTTTGTGTTAAAAACTATTGTAAAAACTGAAGTTGCTTCTTTAGTCTTTATCACTAGGGACACTTGCAAGGTACCAGGAGTTTTATTGCTCAGAAACGTGTTGTTCACATTGCTTATTCCTCACCTAAGCCGAGTCCTCTTTTTGTAGCACTTGATTGCTATAAAGGTGATTGCAAGGTTGCAGATGGTGTTCATGTCACCAGGAGAAGAATAAGTACCAATAGCAGGTCATATCTCCCTCAAATTCCTCCCTGAGATGTCAAATTTCTGGCAGCTGGAGCTCAGGCTCTGGTCTTCGGAGATCTTTGGCTATTCTTGTAAAGACATCTACTTGTTACAACAGAGACCATACGGTATTGTCTTATATGGAAGGGGAAGTTGAGTATTTCAGTCAAAGATATTTTACCTCTAGATCAACATGAGAAAACAAGGAGCCTTTGTGCAAGATAACAAGGGATGTGTATCTGTCTTTTTGCTGCTCTAATCTGCTTTGAAATGAACACAAACAGGCAGGTTCCCTCAGCACTCTTGGAGATGTGGCAAACATTTTAGAAGATGAAAATGAAACCTACAACAGCTTCCAAAGCAATTTAGAGCACATGGGAATGGGAACACAATAATAAACTTTGTGGGTCTCATTTGTTTAAAGCTCAAATATAGCAAAAGTTTCATCAGAATTCCCCAATTCAGTATTAAAATCAAACAAAAGAGAATGCATTCTTTGTAAGAACAAGAACAATTGTCTCTTAAATGTAAGTATTTTTAGATGCTAGCAGTCAATAAGACTTAAAACGTGCAGCTGCCATGCATTGCAGAACTTTGAAATCAAGTAATAGGTTGATTATGTGTTTCCTGTCAAATAAAAGGGAAGTTAAAAAAAAAGTGTCTGGTTTATCTGAACAGTTAAAATGTCATCACACAATCCTATTTAAAGCAGTTGAAAATTAAGTATACTGAGAATAATGTTTGGTTACCCTTGATGTAGGTGCATCATGCCTGTGCCTATTTCACAGAAATCTGCTTATTACAAAACTTTAAAAAAAACCCAAACCATAAAAAGACTCACACATGACTATACTATGAAATATCCTGAGGAATACAGACACAAACACAGGAAGAGGAGATGCCTTTTTAGTTATCCCACTGAGAAACAAAGCGCTGTGCAAGCAACTGACTCAAAACAATTCCTCTTAACCTTTCCCCCCCACCCCATTTAAAAGCAGCTTGTGTGCCATTTGTTTGGTTCAGTTTTCAAAGGGGATTTATGCAGTTCTTTATTTTAGACTGAAACACAAGGATGTGAAAGGATTATGTTGTTGACTTGGCTGGAACTCCCTTCTCCCACTGTTTTGTTGTTTGTTTCATCAACATGAGTAATCATTTCTCTGTGGAAGGTATATTGAACTTTAAATTTATCTTATTAGGTGAAACATAGTTACTTGCAATGATAAATAGTTATTAATTTCATTATAAACAGCAACCTCTCTATTGCAAGATGAATTTCTCTCATTCTCATGCAAGCACTGGGCTTGTATCAGATAATTTCCTATAATTTGAGGACTGAGAAAATATTAATAAGAAAATCCTTTGAACACCTGACTGAATAAATGGGCCTGATATTTTTGTAAAAGCTCACTAGACTTTTAAAAGTATTCCTACAAGGAAAGTGTAAGAATGATGACAAAACTTGTCAGTTCTGTTGACCCATTTCCCACACAATAAAAATATTTCTAATGTTTTTGAGCATTGCAGCATCTGTGCTACTTGTTTTCTTTCCTGTGGATTCATAGTAGGCCATTTTACTATCAGCCCTGGAAGCAGATGTTTTATTATATCATGCAAGGCAAGAATGCCTTTGTCAGTCCGATGCCACTTTGCTGATACACTTTCCTTTTACAGGTTTTCTGAAGAAACCCGAAGGAAGAAAGAGCTACCATTGACTGTCTGGCCCTCTTCTATACCCTCTCTTCAACTGTTACCAACAGCCGATGTTTAGAAAAGCACAAAACGTATAACTTTTAAATGCTGGGTTTTCTTTCAAAATTAATGCCAAATTCATTCTGATGAAGGTAAGGAAAGGGGGTTTCTACAGCTGTCCTTTTTTCTTTCAGGAGCCCAAGCAATAACAGGGGTTGTAGAGCTGGATAGATGGATCAGTGCACACAGGTTGCAGCAAGCAGCTATTGCACTCATTGATCTAATTCTTCCTGGTCCCCAGGGATCCAGAAGGTCTCAGTGCCTTCTCCAGAGAAGCTAAGCTTGCTATCAGACTGCAGCAGCTGCCTCTGAATTCCCACGGAGGTACCATAACAAGTCACTCTCTCCCCTAGCAGAGGCAAGGGTGAGTTTCTGCTCCCTCATTCAGAGCACAGTGAGGTTTTCTGGCCCAAGTGGGTGTGCTCTGTGCTGTCCTCATCTGCTCTGCTGAATTTGGCCATTTGATTGTAAATAGGAAAAAAAGGAAGCCAGGAAAAAAAAAACATAACTCAAGAATTCCACCCCCCCCCCCCCCCCCCCCCCCCCCCCCCCCCCCCCCAAGCCTTGCATTTCTCTGAAATGACACTACTGAGAACTGCATCAAATTTATGGCTATTGATATGCAGATGTTACAGTCTTTCTTTGCATCGTGACAAAGATGACTGCGTTTTCATGTCTGTTTTGCACATAAATATGTATATTATCCCAGTGTCCCCGCTTCCGCCAGAATGATAGCAATTGGTGTTCAAATAGAACGGGCTACGCAAGACAAAAACCACAAATAAATTACGCTCATGAAATATTCTCTTCCCTTTCCTTGTTTCTGATTTTTTTCTTTTCCTCAGCTATACACAAAGCTCAGGGCAAGCTGGATCCCTCTGGCTATATGTGTGGGCGGCCAATCTGGTTTTCTCCCAAGGTGACAGCAGCTTGCTTTTCATTAAGGAATATGACTGCCCTCACCTGGTGAGAACGACGCTTGGAAAATTGCCATCCCAGTGATCTCATTGCATGCGAGGGTCTCTGTCGCTTATGACAACTGAGCGATGCCTGCAAAACCAAGGGTCACTCAGCACATGGGAACACAGTTGCTAAAAGTTCTTTAAAATAGCTCCTGCTGTCTGACTTAAAATACAAACCTGGTAGATTTGATATTATTAGAATAAATGAAAGACTGTTCTGGCATTTATTCTTTGTTACAGCTTTGAAGGCATTTAATAACCTTATTTATAATTAATATCCTTATAATAATCCTTATTTATAATGACTATAATATATAGTCATAAGTTTCTCTGGTTATTCACAGAACCAGAGATAGTTAATAAGTGTTTCTATCCAAATCTGCTTAGTCTGTCACATTTTTGATTTTGAAAAAGAAATAAAAATCTTAGGGAATAGTTCAGGTAAGTCAAAAAAAGGTATTTGAAGAGTACAAGAAAAAATATTAAAATATTTATTTTTTGTTTTATTTTGTTCAGTATTGCGGTTTTGTAAGATGTGATTTCACAGTGTTAAAAAAAATTAAAAAACAAATTTCATTGAAAAATTTCTGATCAACTGAAAACAAAATGCCGTCTGTCATATCTTTTGCTGAGAATTTTGAAATTGTGGGCTTTCATTTCTATCTTAAAATAGATTTCAGAAATCTTTAGGCCCTCTTTGAAACAAGAACTTTGCTCTCTACACAGGGCTAAGTCATGGATGTGGAACAGGATCAGAGATTGAAAATGCGAACTGGGGTGTCAGTTCAATTTTTCACATCCAGTAAATTAACTCTGACACAGTATAACAACAAAGAATAAGTATTATAGTGTAATATCCATTTTTTTAATTTCTCTCTAGAATATTGTTTATAGATTAGAGAGCCCCTTTCACCATGGCATTCAGAGAAAGCTGAAATACACAGAGCCCCTGGGACCAAGTTGACTCACGGACACAAAAGAGCCAGTCACCTTAGCTGGATTCAGAAAAAATGCCCAGCACCATGTTAAGTCTATCCACACTTAAAGAAATACTTAAGGAACATGTTTTAAGTTGATCTTAAATATTTCATTCAACTGGGACCATTTGCTGAGGTTGACTTTTGGGACAGGATGCTGGGAGCAGTACCCATCATTGCAGGACATGCACTCCTCTGAGTAGTGAGGATTTGAAAACAACTGAAGTTCCTCTCTCCATATTCGCTTCTTGATACCTCATCCATTAATGTAATGGGTCCACACCAGTGTCATGATGGTTTTGCTTATTTACACATAAGGACTCTGTAGTGCAACAAGTATTACATGAATTTGTGCTTCATGTCACTAGCAACTGGGATTATTTATCCATCACAGAGAAATTAAGTTGCTTGCAGTTACAGTGAATCGATATGGAGTTTGCAGGTCACCTTCACTCCAATTATGTTTATGTATAGCTTTTTCCTAAACAGAGGTTGTTTCAAATAGGAAAGTGTCCCTCATCTGCCCCACCATTATTGCAAGGCTTTTATGAGGACCATGTTCCTTGATCTTCCCTTGACAACTTGCTTTTCACCTCTCTTTGGGTGTTCCTTGTGTAATTTCTTGCACACACCCCTTAGGAAAACAAAATTCAGTGTAGTCCTTCATCTTCTTTTGGAATGTGTATTTTCTGTTAATGGTGACAGCTTCTGATGTGATTGTTCAGCACAACAGCATTATGGTAATAGTGTTCAGAGTCTATAGATAATTCACTGTTAATTTTTAACTGTTTCACATCTTTGCCAATTTCAGAAGTAGCAGTACCCAGTCATCAGTTTCAACAGGATTTACTCAGCTCACTGTACCACAGTACGGCTCAGCATCCTGATAGAGATTAAAATCATAACACTCCAAACAACAAATTACAAATAAAACAGCATAACAAAAGTTCAGCTAAGCAGCTATACAGTTAGCACCTGTGTTTTACACATTACCATCCCAAAAGCACTCTGCTCTCCTTCAAAAGAAAGTTAACAAGTTTCAGAGAGTTAACCACTGTGCATTTCAAAGTGTAACAAGGTAACATTTCCTTTTGAGCAGAGAATTTGTATTTATTTCATTTTTTTCTGAAGAACCAAAACTGTTGCTGTAACAAGCTGCCTCCATCCTCAGCCTTTCCATTCCCTCCTAACCACAAAGCATGAGCCCTGGCTTTTTATGTGAAAGGGAAGCCATTTAGAAGCAGTGCTTCAGGCTTCTTTTCAGCCCTGAAAGGATTCAGTTATTGTGTACTCCAGAAAGGCTGTGAGGATTTTTGCCCCGCTTACCTCACCAGCGGCAGTGGTCTGGAATCGGTAACTATTCAACAAGAGATTTGAGACCTCACCTCTGGTGTTGTGTAGCCAGGTCTTCCAGCTCAACTTCATTTGAGGAAAGCGAGATTGCATGGGGCTCATTAGCCATTATCCCTATCCTAGGTCATGTCCTCAAGGTTAAATTGTGTTTCTTCTGAGAAAAAAAAAAAAAATAATCCTGTCTTTGAGTGAGGATGCTGAACTTATCATGAGGGCTGCTTATGAAAATGAATTTTTGTTGAAAGGCTTCACCGTGTATTTGGGTGTCCTCTGGAGACATCCAGCCATCTGGCTGGCATGCAAGACCAGACCAGTCTTTATAGAAACTCAGTAGTCCATTTTATGAACTGGAAAGCAGTTCTTCAGCTCATCAGAGGCCTTCTCCTGGTATGAGAGCAGCTTTTTCTTTGTCTTCAGGGTCATTCTGTTCTGCCAGAGCTCACTGGGAAGATTCAGCATGGGAAAAGAGACTCCATGCCCCTCCGCAGCAAAGGTGCTGTTTGTGTGTAGAAGTAGAGCTGTGACTCATTTTAGTGGATGAGTTACAGCTTGTTCTTACAAGTTCTAGTGTGGTCAGGATTTCCATAGTGTGTTCGATTTCTGGAAAGCTTGTGTTTATCCCACCAATCCTCTCTGCCATTCCTGATTCCTTTTCTGACCTGAGTAGTGCCACTCCAGAATGTCATGCATTTTCCCATGCCCTCCATCTGTGTGTACTTCAGGATTGACATGCAATTGCAAGTCTCAGTTTCTTCAGCCTCTTCCACAGACATTTGAATGTCTTTGACTTTCATCAATACATTCATATCTACAAGCTCAGGCCAAGCAAAAAATAAACTGTCTCATTGGTCACTTTCATATAAAGGTTCCCAGCAATGTACAGATCTGCAGAAGTTTCTGCCAGCTTACACAGCCACTTCTTTTTTCCCCCTCTAGCTCTTAGCTAGCCAAAATATAATGATGACAGGATCCCAACCATGTTATTTTGGTCCTTATCAAACATCAATCCAAACATAACATTTCTAATTCAACTACTGATTCTGCAACACTGTTGTCTTGACTGGCTAAAATATGTTTGTTACAACCTCATCTTTGAGTTTGTCTTCCCTGGCAACCAGTAAAATTATGCTGTTGAATCATGTAAACCCAATGATATACTTTTTCAGAGATAATAGATTATCTGAGACAAGCCATTCTCTCTTTCTTGTACCACTTCAGATTAGAAATGCGGAAGAAAATAAAAAAATTCTTGCCAACTTATCCGTGATGATGTTTGCATTGTGCTGGTGTACCAAAAAGTTAAAAGCATGAGGAGCCTACCCCTTCAAAGCCATCTGCCCTACTAGGAGTAGTGGAGAGGGAAGGGCCATGGAGAAAAGTTCCTTAAGTCATATATGAGATTGGAGATGGCCTAAGTGTGAGCTGAGAAAAATAGCAGCACCAGATTTGGTGTAAACTACACAAAATGAGAGGAATGAATAAGGTCAAGGTAGTTGTAAATATAGATGGTTTCCAGAGGGGATCTTAAAGAGCACATTGTCAGACGTAAGTGGAGCCAAAGAGTAGTGACTTTTGTCTCAGTTAGAAACAATCCTGCAGCAATTTAGTGATGGATTTCAATTTGCACAACATGTCTGTCATGTTTAAAAGGTTAATGGAAAGGGTACTTTCTGCAAGTCTCTGTTGGCATTTTGATTATACCTAGCTGATACACTGGTGCACGTGAAAGCCCTTGAACAGGAATAGATATGTTCATAAATGCCCTGTGAGAGCTTTAGTGACGCTGCACGAAGCAGAAAAAATACAAGCCTTATTTTAGAAAAAATATTTTTGTCAGTGAGAAGAAGTAATTCCACATACAGGATATTAACTCTGCAGAAAAAAAAAATATCAAAAATCTCCAGTTAGGAAAGTCTTAACTGCTTTTTCTGTTGTTGCTACATGGGCTGCAGTGAGTGGGGAAAGTAGGACCCCTCTTACGTGTTTCAGTAGCAAGTAAGGTGGCTGAGAAAAGCTGTTGCCTTGCAACATCAGGGAGCAGCAGAGCTGTGCAGTGAAAGGGGTTTTGTGAGCACTCTGTGATAGCAAGAACTTTTAGTGTGTTCCAAAGGAAAAACAAAGACTATTTTGAGTCATGCGTGACAGGAATACTGTGCAAGAAAAACTGCTTCTTCTTGAATTTATTCAAAGAAACAGCTTTGCAAATAATTGGCTGAAATAAAGACTACTGGTTTACAAAAAAAAAAAAGAAAAGGTGCCCCCTCAGTTTCTGCTCATGGGAGCCACCAGAGAGCTCTGCCTCACTGTGCTCACGCAGTTAGACAAGAGAGAATTGCTTCATTTTATACAAAGGATAATAGATGGTGCTGTATGTTTGGGAAGGATAAGCGCTTCCCATTTTACTGTGGCTTCTCTCCAGGTGCAGTGTGCTGTGGGAAGGTAATAGCAGTTCTGCCAGACCACTTTGAGATGTCTGACATGCAATTGCTTTAGCATTTCTGCTGCTTGAAGAAAGCGCATTTTCAGCTTTTGCTAAAGGAGAGCTCTTCACTTTCCCAGAGGACTTTGAAAGACTCAATCCATTTTGGCACAGAAGGCAAAGGAAATACTCCCCTTGACTTCAATGAGAGCTGGGTCTGAGCCCAAACAAGGGCTGATGAATGAGCTGAATCAGCTGCAAGTGTTCTCTGCTGTTGTGATTGCCATCTTTTCTGTAGGGATGAAAAGGAAAGGGGATTGGGTTTTTGTCTTCCCTTTACTACCTTCTGTATGCCTGCTTGAGAAAGCTCAAGAGCAGGACATGTTTCACACCATATCTTAGCCCTTTGTTTCTTTGCCAATCACTGCAACAGAGCACCAGTAGCCTCTGCCTCCTTTTCTTCTGCATTGCAGGCCTCTGAGATGCAGATCATTAATTACCTGCTCATAGTGTACTTCCTGTGCACATGTAATGTAGCCTGCATATATGTGTTCTGGCTGATAAAGAGAATTAAACTGATTTCCAGTCACATGTCCCATTCCTGCTTTTTTAATAAATCCAACTATATTGTTCATCTATCCAGCTTTTTTATACCAACCCATAGCATTTTTTATTTTATTGTTCTGAGATGAAAAGGATTTGTTGTGCCAATTCTTATTTGTTTTACTCATTCTTATATCTCTGATATGAAAAAAAAAAAAATCAAGGGAATGGTCAGGGTATTTAAAAATACAACAGAAAATTTAGTTTGATATAAAATAAGCCTCTAATACACACGATACACACAACTGAGCATGTTATTTTAACTATGTATGTTATGATTAAATGTTGTTGGCCACAAGGAACATGGAAACAGCAACCACCGACAACTAAGCTTTAGAAATCTGTTAAGATGTATTCTAGCTTTATTTAACTGACACTGCTGACTGCAGCATACCACTGTTGTGCTGAGCGGAAAGAGTTGCACTGCTAACCATGCACAGCAAGAAAATGCTAGATCACTTCTCTAGATCTGTCACATCAGATATTGTCTCAATACTTGGGAAGATAAACTCATTGTTTTTATTGTTTTTTGGTAGTGTTTTTTTTTCCCCAGGAAACTAACAGATTCCTCCATGAACTTGGAATTCCATGGAAGAAATTCCATGGCCAAAGGCAACTGTCTGCAGAAGTTCTGCTTTTTTACGTTATTGAAAATGAGGTTAGCATTTATGAGTGGTAGATTCGACAATGCTGGAAACCTGTGGCATGTAGAGCAAAGACAATAAAGTTTCCTAGGTTATAGTGGTGGTTTGCCTTCTAGTTGTTTTGGAAGGACATCCTTCTGCGGAAGAACACAACACTGGGCATGAATTATTCTGTCCAAGATAGGTAACCAACACATGAAACTTGTTATTGCAGTTAATTTAAATTTAATTAATTTTCAAATAAGCCACCAAGCACAGATCAACACAGAATATGTTTGGTCATTCTTAGGAAAGTTTGTCAAAAGGCTTTTTAATTAAAATTCTCAGTGTTCTCAAAAATGGCTTTTAAAATAAATAACTATATGGGGTTTTGTTCTTTATCTTTTATTCAACAAAAGAAATTTGTAAGTGACTTGAAAAAAAAAGAGAAGTAAAGAATTTTTATTTTCAACACCATTCAAGTCTTCATGTAAACTGGGTATGTTCTAGTCTGGTCTCTAGTGTGAAGTGGTTCCATCTACACTTACAGAGCAGAATCTAATTTTGCTTCCTAAACTACTACATATTATACCAACATGTGAATGGAAATGGAAATCATGGACTAGATTCTGTCTCTGTCATGGCTGTAAATCCTGATCATGTCCCTCTGCAGCTCATCTGTTCAACATGTATATTTCTCTGAAAATGAAATCAGAAAACACATGTTCATTTAACAAATCTTGGGTGGTCTAGAAGCCAGCAAAGAGTGAGATTTTTTTAATTGTCACCAGTCTAAGTTTGATGTATGTATGTTTAGATATTTGATTGCCTTTTGACAGTCTGCTGAGTTGCATTTGCTGGTCTTCCAGGGTGCTCATTTTATAAATTACTTGCAGTGTTGCTTCTGAAAATGTAGTTAGTGTTGTCTTATATTTAATTTTCTTGTATGAGATAATTTTCCTCTGTTCCTTCTTCTAGATGTGTTCCCAGACACTTGGCAATCTTCTGAGTTTCTAAATTGGAGTTGCCTCCTTCTCCATTGCTCTGATTCTTCATTGGGAAATGATGGAGTCTTTCCCCTGATATCCCTTCCCTTAGGAAAGGACAGACCCATTTAAAGTGCACTTTTGTTCTCTGTGGTTTTCCAATTCTCGCCAGAAATTTCATTACTGTCTTATGCCTGTGTGACTTCAAATTGTCATAGTGACTCAGTTGTCACCTATCTCAGCAAAGTGCACGAGGATGGAAAGCCAACACAAGGCAAGTGATAAGAATAACAGGTACTGCCCTTTCTTTCATGTCAGTCCTCTGTCAAATCACTATTAGATCACTGTTGGATAAATTTAATTATCTGCAGGATTTGTTCGGAGCAAGCTCTCTGAGTAAAAGTCAAGTACTTAGAGATCTCTTTTAATATTTTTTTTTTTTCATTTTGAAATCCTAAATCATCAAATTTGCCAGTTCATGCCTATTCACCTTTGGAGTACTTTTCCTTTCATTTTCCTTATTTTTCCTTTGCTCTTGAAATTTTTCAACTATCTGATATTAAGAGTTGGGGTATGGGAGAGTCTGGGTTTTCTTCGCTACTCTCACTTCCCAATTAACAACACTTGAAGTATTCAGGTGATTGAGAGGTACCTTTAATATTTTTAATTCTGTACTCTGTACATTTCAAAAAAGTTAGATAAAGTTTAAAGCTACAAAATTGAGGAAAAAAGGAATGGTTTAAAGAAAATACCTTGCAATTCATTTAGCTGATTGTACTCATTGTAAATGAAAAAGAAAGGAGAAGAGAGAAAATCCCAAAGAACACATCCAAAACAGAACCCCATTTAATTGATTTAATTAATTTCCCTGATTTAAGGGAAAAAAATATTTCACTACCTAAAAATGAAAAGAAAATTCACTGTTTACTTACTGATTCCTCCTCCCTGGCTGTTTTTCACTATTTTCACACATAGGCATTTGCACTGTGTTGATAGCACAACAGTGCAATTTCTGTGAGAATAACCACTGTTATAAGAAAGTGTAAAGCAGAAACCTGTTAGCTGTAGTAGAAATTGAAAGTCCAAAATTATGATATGCTCTTGTTCTGCTCTGTGTGGGAAAAGATGAATCACTGCCCAAAAAACATTCCAACAGATTAAGCTCCTCTTGAAAAATCCCTCCGTATTCTGACTTACTGCTTCTTTCCAAAAAACTTATGACAGAGCAAGTATTTTTTTTCAAACAATTATTTAAAATAAAACAAAATAAAAGTTTACATTTTCTAGTGTCAGAAGCATAATTTTTAACACCAATTGATTAATTTATCCTGTTGGATTAATTAGCTCTGGTATTCCCTGTTTGAAAATAAATTGCATTTGAAATATGTTCTTGCCGTTTTCAAACTCAGGAAAATATTGATCCTTCAGCAACATTTAAGGAAGAGTATTTATGACCAGGAAAAAAACACAGCAAAGAAGGAGGAAGATGTGAGGATGATGGCCATAGCTGGCAGCCTAGCCATAGATCTTTTGAGCAGGACAGGAAGGGGTGCCACGAAGGGTGTACAAGTACCAGAGCTGGCAGAGGCTCAAACAGGATAGGGAGGAGAAAGTGTTCATGTCTGGTTGACTAAGTGACAATATTTATATGGATAGTCTAAGCTATTGTTGTTCAACCCATGTCCTAAACCAGCCTACATGTTTCCATTCAGCATGGCAGTTTCTCTCCCAGGAACATGAGAATATGGCTTGGAAAAGGATGTCAGTATAATTTGAAGATATACCATGTGTATTTTGGGAAGAGTAGAACCGTCATGTTGCTATTTGTCATGTTTGCAGATCCACTGGAAGGGCTGAAGCTTACACATAAATATTTGAATGTTGATGACCTGTATGATTAAACTTAGAAAAACAAAAAATAATTAGAAACTGTACACATCCCCTCATACTAGTTACTGCGCTGTCTCCTGCTGGGGTGTTGCCATTTGGAAATTAATCTATTGCTGCAGCAGAGTGTATTCAAAGAGATATTTGAGCTGAAGAGACCTCTGAATTAAGACAATTTACACAAATGCACAATATTATATAATGGCACTGGACCAGATTGGAGCCTTAACTGCTCCGTTTTTCACAGAAGTCATGCGGTTGGGGACTGTTCTCATGAAGCAGCTCACATGAGTAGTAGCTCAGCACTGTGACTAAGGGATCTGCAATCTGTCTTTCTATTATTATTTGTCTAATTATAACCTTTGTTAATGTGAAGAGCAGATTTGCAGAAGAACGTGAACGCTCTCATCTGAAAGTTGCACAAGTGCTGCTCAAAGCAATGAGATATGGTTTCTGTGCAAGAAAGTTTATAATCCAGAAAACAATTGTGTGGTAACAAGAGAAAATAAATTTAAAAAAAAAAAAAAAAAGAGAAAGTAATGAGGTAGGTTTAATCAAAATTAAACCGAGATATAGGTAGGGTTAGGAGGGAGACATGGAGAGTGTCTTTCTGGCTCTTATAATTGATAGCTATACAACTTATAGAAATGACTTAGCTTATACTTACATCCCTTACTGGGTGTATTGCATCTTGTGATTACTAATATTTGGTAAAAATGGCACAAGTGCTATTGCCCTCATCAACATAATTTTAATGTTTGTCTGTAAACAGTCCAAAAAACTTGAAATTTATAGGAACTGACCCTTCATGGATAAATGGAAATAAATTTGGTCCAAGGAAATTTTACAAAACTTTACTAATACAGCTCTAGAACTTTCTAAATGGTTACATGCATTCACATGTATTTATTTTTGTCTCGGTGGGGTTTTTTTTGCATTTGCTCTTAACACAGGAATCAGTGGCAAATTTCAAGAAGTCCAAATTATTCTCTGTAATAAGACCATTTTTTCACTTGCCTCAAGCTTTGCTAGCATTCAGCTCTTTGGACTGATAATTCTAAATGAGGTTTCAATGATTCTGGGTAGTTTAAATGGCTTGGAAATATTTCAGCTAAAACTAATTGTAAGGCTAAGAAATTACCAAGTTTGGCTGCTATGGAGAAAAAAAAAAAGTTAAAAAATTACTTCTTGTCAGCAAACTACTCAAAATTTGGTGTGCATTTGTCTTATTCTTGTTCTTCTGAAATTCTTTCCCAATTGTGTATGCTTATGGGACTTTGAAAAGCCACAGTTCAGGTGTAATCTGTAGATGATTTGAACTGGGTTTTACAGGGCAATGATCAGGACTGAGAGGAGAGGAGCGTGAAATGAGGACCATGAAATAGCTTAGACACAAAGCTGTGAAAAAGGCAGTTTGGAGAGGACAGAGGAGAAAGGGAAATTGGAAGGGGGAATTGAGGCTTTTAGGAGACCACAGTTCAATCAAGTGCATGGAAATGAACTGGGAATCATCATTTCTCTGCTGTCACAAATATCTGTGAAAAAAATGTAGTAAAGTGTCCATTCCTCTCTAGCATCAATTCAGACTGAGAATGACAACCCAAGATTGCTATCCATTATTCCATTAGCTAAAATGACTGCAATCTCCTCAGCAGAGCCAAAGGTTTGAACCTTTCTGTTGAATCATGCCAGTGTCAGTACAATCCCAGACAATGGCATCTGGGACTCTGGCTTTTAAAAGCCAGGGAGTGACACTGAAAAGATGAACTTGGAATGACTTCGCTGAAGATGGAAAAGGTGTGTATACTCTTGTTAGGATCTTCTCAGTAAAAGTTTCCTCAGCATTTTCATTTCAGCACCTTCTCTACCTACAGGAAACTCCAGAGGTAGTAGTGTAGGCTCGATTCAGTGAGCAGAATGGACAATGCTCGATATTTTATTTATTTTTCTGCTATTCAGTGCAGGAAACAGAGTTTTCCCGAGAGCCAGGTGCCCCTGCCTGCTGAGCCCCTCATCCCTGCCCCAGGAGAGGCAGACCAGTGGGCTGGAGGGTCCATGCTTGCCCCCTTCAGTGAGCAGCTTGTATCCATTTACTGCATAATGTGCAAACTCCTCGGCAGCACAATGGCTTCCTTGTGCATTTTTTTCTTTCTTTCTTTTTCAAATCATGGCTATTGTAGTATCTGAGCACATCACAAGCCTTAATTATTTGTTTTTACTGGCTGTGAAATCAAGAACTGCTGTTTACTTGGAAATGACCACAACCTGGATTTCCAGACAATACGCTGAACCCACAGTTTCCATTGATTCTGGAAGCAGAGAGGAGTAGCCAGCTTTCCTATAAATATACATGTTGAATATCCCTAAACAGAGACACACAAGTAGTGCCCACTTTTGACAATCTCAGTGTAAATGACATGTATTCTACCACATAATGTAGATGAGGCAGATGCTTCCCCAAGGCAGTATTCAAATCCCTTAATTTTGAAATGATTCTTACTCTGGTTGGAATCCCCTGTCTCACGCATCACATCAGTTCCCACATTTGCCACATGGGAGGGAGGGTTCTGCAGGCAAGGTATTTCTTTATTACATCAGTAAAATTACACTATAGTCATATTATTATGAGTCATTGAAAAAAAAAATAAGAATAAGCATGAAATTTACGACTGTGTCATATTCCTCAGTGTTGCATAGCAGTTCTTGAATTTTGTGTGATTCTGCAACAGCAGTGGTATTCATAACCTGTGTAGCACTGGTAAAATCTTGATGTGTGAATTTGAAACAAGCAGGTCAGGATGTCTTTCTTAGTATTCTGTCAATTATCTCTTCTTTTCAGATAAGTTATAAATCACTTATATTTTACTTACAAATTAGTGTCTTATTTTTCTTTAGATATTTTTCACTGAATAATTTAGAGTTAGAAGGGACCCTAGAGATTGTCTAATCCAACTCCATTGACCTTCATACGTCTGAAACTTGGAATACCCATCAGTTGTTGAAATATTTACCTACGAAAGTGCAAGACACATTCCAAAGCAGATTACAGAAGGTCTAAATCACATTATTGAAGGTCCTGGGCCTGGAAAAACTCAATCATATATTTAACTGAATAGTTCTGTGAATGTAAATACAGAATCTGGGATTAATCAGGTACACACATGCTTGGAAGATCTAAAAATGTTAAAATAGCAAAATCACAAGCTTTGAACAGTTTTCAAATATGATGATAAAATCTGATGTACCTTTTCTTACTGAGATGATGGAAGTGTGTTATAGCAGCCATTGCCAAATAATTAATATAATTTCAAATATATCAAAATCAAACCCAAGAAACTCCTCACTGAAGGGGAAATCGCAATGAGTTATATCTGGCAATTTGAGATTGAATTTCTATAATATACATCATGAATCAGGTGGTTTGGAGATAGCCTTAACTAAGCATATTATTGTGCTTTAATACTAATTACTAATACTTGAAATGTTTCTGGTTCAAATACTGGAGCACTGCAATTGCTTCTAAGTTTATTGCTAATTCCTTGGCAATGGCTGAGGACAAATCAGTACAGTACATAAATTTGCTGATCCCATGATTTCTACATTAATGTTTGATTCTCCTCAAAATGAAACTAATGAGAAGATGCTGGAAAACGCACCATAAATTAAAATTCAAAAATGCTACAACTTATTTAATTTTCCATGTTGAAAGGCAGACTGAGTACCTAAATAGTTCCACTGCAGGTGTATTTCTTTAGAAAAAATCTTTAACCTCCATAAATTGCTGAAGAAATATCATTAACCCTTTGACATGAGTGGGCCAGCTGTCATGCTTTAAGTTACATTGGAAAGACTTGCAGAAGTCAGAAGTATTTTTATACACTTTCTGCAAGTTATACTTTAATTAGCTTTTCTATATTTAGGGAACATCTAAATTTCTTTAACACACTGCCCCAGAACTGCGAAAGATTTACTGCTCAGAATGGTGTGCTGGACATAGTTATCTTGATTTACTGTTTTGTGCAGGTGTTTTAGAGAATGCTGGAGCTGGAGCGTAGCTGTTCAAACAGCAGAGAAACATGGTTCCTGATTACGGTACGCATATTTTCAAACTTAAATAGGTTAACAGTTATGTTTTGAATAATTTATCAGAAGACACATTTCCTCTGCAAAAACAAGGTGTTGGAAAATGCGTATCATTTCTTCAGTATTCATCCCCATTATTCAGTTCTCAAAAAGAGTTTAAAAAAGTGTTCCTATGCTATGTGCTATGGCTGTTCTTATCAACTTTTGCAGTCAGATATCCCTGATATTGAGATGCACAATTTCTTTGAATTCCCATGTGGGACTTTTTAGTACCACACACTTTGGGCAGAGCATGGTTAATTTTTGTGTCTGAGTCTCCTGTCCTGCATTGAGTTTTCCACTAAGCAATCCAAAATTTTGTGTTTTTTTCCAGATCAAAGATTGCATCTAAAGAATTTGTGAAACATACTGACTTCATATCAAAATACGATTGCCTTTGTTCTCTCACCCAGCAAAAATAATTTACAGAACCAATGTCTGTAGCAAGTCTACTTTTTGTGTAAATAAAAGCTTCAGTCTCAAAGTCTTAGGGTCACTGAAATTAACTGAAATTCAGAGCTGGATATTCATCTGGGGTAAAAACTGCACTGCATTCATTTTCAGTACATGGAGATGAGGCACACAAGGTTTTTTTAGACTTAATTAATCATCTGGCTGTGGAGTTTTAATCTATATTTCAAGATGATACACACCAAAAAGGCTCATGGTAAAAATGTAAATGTAGCAGCAGACCCTTAAGCACTGCAGAATCGTGAATCAGTCTAACTTGCACAGAATCTATAATTCATATTGTAGGTGATCATCATTCATTATGTATCTTCATTTTTTGAAGAAACTTACTGTATACCTCAGGTTTTGTCAGTATTATATATTATAAACATCATTTATGAGGGCTTGCTAATTATTTCCAGAGGCATCAGACCAAAAAAGATGGTAGCAGAACTCCTTAAAAAAACCTCATGTGGTTGTTGTTTACCCGGTCCCCATCTGCTAGTCGAAGCATCACACATTTAAAGTTGAGAAGCGTCTGTCTATGTGTCCTCTGTGTGCAGTTTTCACAGCTGATAAAATCACCTTCTCATTTACAATTGTGTCAGCTGAGAGTAATTTTAGGCAGGGCCCTGTAATGGCACTTTGGTGAAGTTATTATCTGTACAGTCAAACAAATTGCTTTTTCTTTATGATATCTTTTTATTTAAGCAAATTCTTTTCTGGTTTGTACAAAAGACCACATACACAAACACTGTGTGGTGATCAAAGAAAGACAGAGGAGCAATGTTCAAGGTAAAGTCTGGACTTCTGTTTTAATAAAAAGCCCAACTAAACCTTGAAGTGTGACTTCTCCATCCATTTTGGAGGGTATTCCAATTCTGGATCGAAGTGCTCTCTCTCCAGCCTGGTTTAACTTGTTTCAGGGGTGTCATGTTTTACTGAAACTAATGTCAGTCCTCTGTATTAAAACTTTATGCATTGGTTTTGCATTCATGTGTGGGTATCTGCAGCACACAGGGATTAGCTCTGTGCTTACTCTAGCTGCACAGCAATAATCCTCCTGAAGCAACTGCAGCTTTGCATGACTGCAAGCACTTACCACAGCCCCATTGAAATCAATTATAAGGTAAGAATTTGCAGTTTGTCTCATTCTGTTTAAAGAATCTACTTTGGAACATCTGTGATTGATTTAAGCTTGAAACTGTGGAAAAAGACCTTTAAAAATAGTATAAAAGTTCCCAGGATGTGGAAATTACAATGCTAATAGACCAAACTGAACAAAGGATATTAGCTCAAGAGCAATTTGGAACTAGATGTTCTGCCTGGCCATGGTAATTAAGGTAAGAATGACATATCTGTTCAAAATAAGTTCAAAATGCTTTACTCACATCAGAAAGAACTGATCACAGCTAGGTTTTTGCAGATGTAGAAGGTCAAAAATAATTATAGAGCCTAATCCAAAGCTGGTATTTCTCTATGGATCTGACCCATAATTATTTTCTGTATTTTTGTTTCTTTCCTATTTATTAACTAAATATGATTATATTTTATGGTTAGCTAAATACTGGGGTATGATGACAGCTGATGGTCTTGGGACTGATAGAATGTCTGTGAACAGGGAGGGAAGGTAAGGAAGGAGGCTTTAGGATGCTCTGTTAGCTGGTGGCACTGGAGGAATGGGTCCACGGGGATTCTTGAGAGAGGGTGGAAAGTGCCAGCTTACACCTCAAAGAGAGACTTCCAGGCACTGAGGGAGGGCAGCACAGGCAGATGGATAAAGAAACAGATGCAGGGTGGCTTCTTTCCATCTGTCCATACTTGTGGATAGTTCTCCTTTTAAGGAAAGTGTACAAATCTGTTGTACAAATATAATACATATTCTTAATATAGTTTCAATTAGAGTAATATCTCCCGGGGAATTCGGTCTCCCGGGCAAAAGGCCTGCCTATTACATAAGCATAATTTGTAGCTTAAAGCCACATTTTAGCACTACTTCAAATCAACATTATTTTGGTATTCCCTGACTTCTTACTTGTTCTAGACTTCTAAGTGTGGAGAAAATAAAAAAGTAATGTAAAGCTTATATATATGTGTGTATATGTATTCATTTATGTGTATATACATATATGCTTCATGATACTGCTTAAGGACTGGAGAATCGAATAAAAAAAAACCATTAGTTGACAGTTTGAAAGAAAGCTCTTTCCTATGGATTATTTCAATTGCAACAAGATCACACTTTCTGAGAGAAATTTCTTTGGGGAGGGGGGCAGGTGGAATTGCTAATGAACCCCAGGTGTCAGCATTCAGACATCAGCTATAACGAGCCCTAACAATTCACCTTGCAAAAGTTAACTTAAGCAGTCTCTCAGAAGCTTCCTCCTCTTTCTGATACACTCACTTGCTCTCGGGGAGAACAGCTTTTTGCGGCGCCTCTCACAGTCATCAGCCACTTCTAACGGTAAGATGTGGTTTTCAGTTCATTATGGCTTTGTTAGATGTTACCCATTTAGACTAAAATTTTTTGCATATAAGTAGAATCCAGAGAAATAGAGACTGAGATTATTGGGAAGAGCTGATGGTGGCAGAGGAACATAGCTGCCTTTTAAGGTATTCCAGAGCTTGATGTCTAAAGGCAGAAAGAAGATAAATCAGGTGCTGGGGTGATGCTAGAGCTGCTGAGGCAGACAGGTGAGCCCAGGAATGGAGTCAGAGAACAGAGATCAGCAATGGAGTGCTGTTGTTACCACAAAAAGAGGTCCAAATTGGAGGATCCTGCAGTTCTGCCTATTCTCAGGCCCTCACCACTAATGCTTGTAGAAAATCCAAGGCTTATGTGGTCTGTCCTGAACCTTCCCACACCATCCCTCATTCTGTGTACAGGTTGCCTGCATTGTAATGGCTTAAGGGCTTCCCATGGCATTTGAGGTCGGGAAATATCACATCAAGAGCATGCCTTAAGGAGCACCCACACAACCTGTTGTGTGTGCTCAGGAAAGGCAGCTTCAAGGGTGCCGGGAAAGGTGCGAGCGTGGAAGACTCCCCAAAATGGGAGAGTTCATAGCAGTGAGCAGTGTTTAAACACTTGATAGGAGAGAAATCACTCTGGCAAGAACAGTTTGAATTGTGTGGCCTTGGAGTTTATTCATGGCACACTTTGTGCAATAGTAAGAAGTCAAACCTCATTAATTAATGCCCCTCCTACTCACTGAATGGGACGGGTGATTGCAAAGTAATTTTTTTATAAGATGACTTAGTAAGGCAATGTCATAAAGCATGTATTTGAGTAGCTAGAAATTAATTTTTTTGTCTGGTCTTCAACAGATCTCAGCCAACTTCTAGGTTTTGAGTACCTAACTAAGCTGCTCAATATTTATAGAGAACTGATTTTAGTGAAATATGTTTACAAATTTAGCTTTTTGAATTGATCTGAAAATTTGGTCATCCTCTCTGTGAAACACAGCTTTCTTCACAATAGTTGTTCAAAATAGCTGTTTTCCCTAATCACTTTTAAGGATTTTACCAGGAATTGCTCAGTGCCTTGCTGCAGAGTGACTTAGATTCTCAGGATATGACCAGAATATTAATTTGGTCTTGAATATCAAAGCACAAAAAATAAAGACAATACATTCAGATTACTTAGTGCTCTCATTTATTTTATTCCCATAGCTGTAGAAATGTTGGGTGTGTTGTGGGTTTTTTTGTGTGACAGTTATAAGAACAGACTCTTGGCTCCTCCATCTGGTTACTAACTGCACACAGTGAAGTGGTTTTCTAAGGGCTGATCATAACGCAAAACATGCTGTTGTGCTGGTTGTTGGGGTTTTATTATAGTTATTTTTTCTACTTTCTGATTGTCTTTATACTTGAGACCATATTCTGGTGTTCTAATACATTTAATTCAAGTTTCATAAGAAATGTACTGCAAAATAATCCAATTATCTGACTGTATATAGTCCCTTGCTATTCTGAGCTATAATCCAGGAAATACTCAGATTTTATTCCAAACCATGCAGGAGATGCGCTACTTTTGGAGAACGTAATATTGAAAGCAGTGGGAAAAGCTGACACTGTTCATTATCTTGTGAAGATATTCAAAACCATCTTATAGAATCATAGAACAGCCCTCCCAAGAGCTCTTTTGAGAGATTAATATGGATGTTATGGTGCCTCAGGATAATAATATAAATTTTCAGTAACCATCTTTGGAAGACTTCCTGTTAACAAGAAACACAAAATTACATTTTTTTACTTCATGTTTAAATAATATGAGAGGTATGAATGCAGATTAGCGTTAATAAATACAGCCTATAATTAGGCCATTACTATGCAACTGAATGCCCATGTGGTTCTGGACCCCCTTAAGAAGACAAGACTGTAATATCAACCCACTCTTTTGCAGGCTGTTCTCCAATCCCCTGTCCTTTGTCCTTCTGTGTGATTTTTGTGGGTTTATCAAATCTCCTGGGTATTATTACTCAACGTGCAGGTGCAAACATGCAGTAAACATTCCAGCTGCATACACTTAATCATAACTTACTGGGCTAGACAATTGCTTTGCCAAAAAAAGAAGAAAAATTTAAAAAAAAAAAATGGTTCATAAGATGTTCCAAAGTTTGTAGAAAAAAAACTAACAAGGCCTTGAAGGAAAGGTTATCAATATTCTGCGCTTAGCAATTTTATGTGAGATGTTGATTTAATAAGCTTCAATATGTAATTAAAACTTGCACATTCAGAGATAGTGGTAAAATCTGCTGTCTGCAAAATTTGTCATTGCTATAATAAAAGTGGTAATTACAGATAAGTGGTCTGGAATGACAGCTCTGCTGCCCTAGAAATAAAATTAGTGAAAAACATTTCTGTGCCAAAGGTCCTACTGTAATGGCATCATGATGGTCTTCTACTGATACACAAGTGGTAAAGAAAGACATGTTCATCGAGAGTAGAGGTTTTATAATAAAAGGCATTGTCACCTGAGACATTATGACAGCTGTCAGACTCCATGGACCTCCAAGTTTGTTGTCACTGTGCAGTTGGCTCCATTTTTGAAGAACTGCAGAATGACAAGGATGAGAGAAATTGTTGCTTGTGATCCAAATGGAAGTGCCCCTGCTACCTGGGTTGAAAGCTAACGTTGGTTAGCTTTAATCAGGAGCAGAGCTCTGATGGCACAACACAGTGAAAGCCAGTTGGTAGGGGGGAGTGATAAGTACACCCGACCCCAGCAGAGAACTTTGTTCCTTTTTATGGAGCCTGGGCTGGGTACTGAACTCGTTTCTCACAAAACAGGAGATTAATGTGGATTTAAACAGGGGGCATGGTAGAAAGTGTTGCGGGAGAACACATGCTGCAATTTAATGACCTGACCTGTCACCTTCTGACTTTAAACATATCTTAATAAAAGCTGTTCTTTAGTTTTACCTGTAAGAATTTAAACCTTCAGATTTTGAAAAATAATGAATTATATGGTAGGTGGCATGTCTCACATTTTAGAATCCCATACTTTATTAATAATTTGTGAACTATTAGCTGGCAGGCTATTGTTTCATAGAATAAATCCTAGTGGATTTAATTATACTCTTTGAATGGTTTTGATCTCAAAATTGACTTGCTGGGCACATACAGCTTTAACCCAGACAGTTCAATCTTAACAGTGTTCAAGGGATGTGGAATGAAGTACAAACTAGGGCATTAAACCAAGGAAGCTCATGATGAATGTAGTTCATGAAAGTCATTGAACTAGAAATAAAGACTTTTTCACTGTTTAAGAAAACAAAGCTTTTCCACACATGTTTTCCATTTTTCGTATTTTTTTTTTCCTAAGGGTATAACATGACAGAAAAGGTCTTAGCCCAGATACTGCACCTACTATCTCAAGGGAAAAAATTGGGAAAAATCAAAAAAAAGTAGGTGGGTTTTTTTAGATACTGCAGCTGGTTGCTCTCTTTTCAGAAGCACAGGTCAGGGTGTGAGGAGGGGATACTCAGAAATGTATTTACTGAGAACCTGACAGGGACTGGGATGCCTGGTGGGTTTTTCAGAACTAGGAACCATGTGTTGGACCACTTCATGCTCTTTTCTAAGAGGCACAATTGTTGTGCTCCTTCAAGCAACTGTGCAAGGAAACCTTTTAGCATATGTAAGTAGTACCCTTTTTTTATTCATGCTCAAAGCAAGCTTCTGCTACTAGTAATTCCTTGTAACAATAACTGATCAAGTCCCTCAGGGTTGTGGGAGCCTGTAGCCTTAGTTTCTAGTCCCTTGTGCCTACTTTTTTGAATGGACAGTCATGTACCACTTCAAAGTATCTATGGATCACTTCTGTAAACCACCTGTTCATCCTCATCTTTTAAGCTTTCTTTCTCCCTCATTGGGAAATTCTGTACAGTACACTGTACCATAGCCTATGCTTTCAGACAGAATTTTGTGGTTTGGGACTCTGCTTCCACCTAGGATTGCTGATTACAGTAAGTTTTTTGTATTTTTTTTTAATGTATACTCACGTTGTTTTACAAAAATCATGTTAAAAGAATCTGCTGATTGAATGTCTGGTATTAAAACCAGAATTTTTTGGAGAAAGATAAGAGCAATTTATCTCAAAAGTATTATGCAGGTGTCTGGCCAGAGATGTTGTCCGAGTGCTTGTTTTAGGGATCAGCCTGACATTTCATTCAGCTTGTCTCTTTTTTTTTTTTTTTCTTCCCGCTTTTGCCGTTTCTGGAATACACCCACATCTCCACCTCCCACTGATCAGCCCCAGCATTTGAGTTTGCTGGCTGTGATGAGTGATTGAGTTCGGTGTTGTGATGTTTCTCTTGTTTCACTTAACCATATACATAAAGAAGAATATAGCAGGGATATTTTTTTTTCCTCACCAAGTGCAACATTAACGTCCAAGTCATAGAAATAATGTTTTCCCTGAGGAAAATTATATCTATGAAGAAACAATGTCAAGACACAAGATTTCTAACTCCATTTTGTTTTATACCTCAATAATACAAGAAAGACGTGACATGTGAAAGAAATGCAAAATCTCTACTCCCTCTCCAGGTTCAAATCCTGGGCCTCTCCATCCCAAAATTTTGTTAAGATTCCTTTATTTCCTAGCTTGGGAATATATCATCTTCCTGAGCACCTCTTTCTCCTTTTTTTCTGATCATCTTGCCTTTTTGATTCCTTTGAGAGTGGAATTAAGATAAATCCTTGTGTTTTTAAAAACTTTCCCTCCAGTAAGTGACATTTTTCCAATTCATTTTAAACTCCAGATGGGACACTTGGATAGGAAGATTATTAAGAATCAAGTTAGTATTTGTTAGAACTTTACTGGAGGTGCTGCCCAAATGAGCAGATTATGAAAAGCATAAAATTTTTATTTGATTTTAATGCATCTTTTAATCTTGAGACTACAGAAATAAAATAGACATAAATAGGCATAAGAAATAAGATACAGGCATATAGTCAAAACAGAAAATAAAACTAACTACTTGGACAGATCTGAATACAGATGATATACCGACCCATCGTACTTTACACTGACGTATGAATATGATCACTGAATACAATGAAGTTACACTTAATGTTACTGTGACTTTGTTTTCTAGTGTTTTATTATGTTTTTTGTTTCTATGATTGAAATATTAAACTACCGAAAATTTATTTAAAATTTACAGCTACAATTTAAAGTTCAAAGACTCTATATGTGTTTTCTCTGTAATAGTAAGCAAACTGTGTTTGGAGAATTTTGCATTGTAATCTGAAAATTATTTTTTTGGGTTCTTTGTGGAGAAATCATTATTTAGAAATTATATATCCCTGGTGTTTCTATGGAAACACTTTTATCTTATGCTAATGAAATACAAATTACTGGAAAATAGTCATTTATTTTAGCATTGAAGAGCATTAAAAGAACATTTCTTTTGCAGATTAGAAAAGTTTAATGCAGATGCTTAGTCAACTCCAGACTATCAGTACAGCTGTCAGTACAGATTCAGAAATGGGTCAGGTTCATCCTGTTCAATGTTGAATTCTAGAGGCTGGGTGGGTTACATGAGGATGAAACAAACATGCTGTTTACTGGCAATGAGGTGTCAAAGTCCTGCATTTTAATCTGAGTCTAGGCATCTGGGCGCAGCAAGTGCTCTGTCTGTGCTTCCTGTCCTGTTCTGTCCTGCTTCAAATAACATATTTTGGTCTTTGTCCTATTTGACACAATGTCTGCATTTAACCACTGTGACAATTTTATTCTTCCAAGCACTGGAGAGCAGGAGGTAAAAGTTAGTAGCACTATTATTATAATTAAGATATACGGGTTTTTTGTCCTAGTTCTACCACAGGGCTAAAGCTCTGATTCAGTTTCTTGGAATGGATGGCAAAATTTCTTCTGACTTCTGTGACAATTGCACCAAATCTTCCAGAATCTGTGGGTTCTCTTTGGTCTTGACCCACTGAAGAACGTGGGGTGGCTCTGAAACAGGGTGCCTGGCAGGCAGTTGTGTAGGAAGGAGAACAAGTAATATCCAAATGTTCTTTATTCATGGCAATGAACAAAGCCCATGCTATCTGCACCTATGGTCCCAAGCTGAAACTGCTACTTGGGCACTAGTTGTGGGTCTGATCCAGGGGGTTCTGTACCCAGTGAGGGCAGGGATGACCCTGTGAAAAGTCTTCTCAAATTTCCTTTGCATTGCAGGAGATTCACATTGCTGGATAAAGGCTTGCACACTGGTATTGTAAGAAACACAATAGATTCCTGCGTGCATTTTCAGTATACACAAAGGATTAATTAGAACAGAGGTGTCTTTTTTTCTATTTATGCATGTAAGACATACACACAAGCCTTTATAAACGTTTTTCGAAACATCTAAGTGCTTCTTCTAATTATGAATATGTACACTGTGTATGAAGTTGTAAACACTATGATGCATGGAAAGTACATATATTCTGATGCATTGATTTCCTATAATATTAGTTTTGGAGAGTTGTATTCTCATACTATTTGTCCTTAAATAACTTTGAAATCACTCAACAACACTTTTTTCTTTAAAAAAAGTGTCTTCTTACACACCTTTATTTCTTTAAAAGCAAACCTGTTAACAGAAATATCTACCTCATTCACACTAAGAACCAGGTAACTCATTAGGGAGTTTGGAGCTTTGAACCATGAAATAGCTCTTTAAAGAGCAGCCATGAGATCGTCACATAAGAAACTTAAGAATATCGTGCTGGCAGGTTTCCCATGCAGGCTTTAATGACAACATGAAATAACTTTTTAATCTTAAAAACATGAAGGTAATGGTTGAAAAGATCCATCAGTAGTCGGGGGAGTAAAGTTTAAAACTACTACATAAATATTTTCATATGGAGAAAATACTGCTTCTTGAGTGGTTGCTATTTAGAGACAGTATTAATTGGAGTAAGAATTTACTTAGACTTTATTAGCCTAGATTTTGTTCGTGTGACTGATTTTAATAGACTTAAGCTCTTTGCAATCACACAGGAAAGAGGCAAACATAATCTGTAGCTCATTTAACTATTTCTGAATTACACTGTTCTTCTTTGGTTAGAAAAGGGAGAATGAAATTTGCACTGAAAATGTGGGGAAAAAAAACTGGCAACAGTAGCCTTAGAAAGTTGCCTTTGCTGATAATTTTATTCAGCCAGAAACTTTCTGTCAATTCAGCCTCCTGCTGCCACCCACAGCCAGCTGTGTTTAGGAGTTCTTCAGCTGACAATAGTCAGAAAGGAGGTGAAGGGTATTTTTGTGTTAGGAACACAAAGTCTGTAGAAAAAACAAAGGGGTAAAAAAAAAATTTTTTTTTTTATTATAAAAATTCACAAAGCTTTGTTTTACGGTGTGTGCTTTTTCCAGGTTCAGAGTAGCAGCAGCTGCCATCTTTCTCTTAATCTTCTCTATCTGTGTACTGTATTTCTACAGCAGAGGTTTGGTATGGACTGGGTTATGGTTTGTGGAGGGTGGGTTTTAGTCAATTTTCTTTCTTTTTCTTTTTTAATGCCAGGTATCTGACTTAGTGTTTCTTCAGCAAAAAAGATACAGAAGAGTAAAAAACATCATAATATTTCATGGAATAAGTTCTTATTTTTAGATCTTTTTCTATAAGTTGATAGCTTCAGAGAAGGGATAAGAGAGAAAAGGGAAACTTTCTGTTAATCAGATGTAGCTTGCTTAGTAGACTTTCTCATTTATTCAGTTTCAACCATTCATGCTGCTAAACAACCATTTTGCTGTCATGTCAAATTGGTCTGCTTAGGTTGTCTTCAGAGGTACATATTTTAAGGTGAAGACTATCAAAATAATGGTAGAAAGGTTCTGTATAGGAGGAAATTTGGAATGGGTAACCTGTTTGTCTGGCCCCAGATGAAGTTGAAGAATGAATGTAAATTGAAAGGGCAAAGTAACATCTGTTGACCAAAGGCGTTCAGGGAAGGATGAAAGGAGTATTTGGAAAAGAGCTACAAATTTCCTGAGATAATCAGACGATTATGATCCAAGGGTTAAGTTAAGCAGCTGTGTTTTTTGGTGATTATGTGCACCTAATGTTGATGCTTAAGAGGTCTGTATTTTATCTTACCTGTTCCTGTGCTTAAATGTTATAAGGAAGAGTTACTGGCAACTTGTCACTTGAGATGGGGCCAGAGGGGAACACTGTGTCCAGTTTTGGGCCCCTCACTACAGGAAAGACATTGAAGTGCTGGAGTGTGTCCAGAGGAGAGCCACCAAGCTGGTGAGGGGTCTGGAGAACAAGTCCTATGAGGAGAGGTTGAGGGAACTGGGCATGTTTAGTTTGGAGAAGAGAGGCATTGCCCTCTACAACTACATGAAAGGAAACTGTAGAGAGGCAGGGGTTGGCCTCTTCTCNNCTGAGAGAGTGGTCAGGCACTGGAACAGCCTGGCCAGGGAGGTGGTGGAGTCACTGTCCCTGGAGGTATTTAAGAACCATGTAGACATGGCTCTTCAGGGCATGCTCTAGTGCCCAAGTGTATTGGTCTGTGGTGGGGTGTGGGTGTGGGGTTTAGTTGGTGGGTGCTTATTTTTGTGGGGGTTTTATGGGTTTGTTGGAGTTTTGGGTGGGTTTTTGTGGATTTTTTTAAGGTTTTTTTGTTTGCTTGTTTGTTTTTGGTTTGTTTTTTAATGTGGTTGGATCTCAGAGGACCTTTCCAACCACTAAGATTCTGTGATTCTGTTAGAAAGGTGTGGTTAGATTCCAGAGACCCCCACTGGGTACATCACCCCAGCCTCCATGTCCTGGGAATATTTTGGGCTATAATTTGGTTTCAGGGGATGTGGGAAGTAAATAAGCATTCACTTAAACTTTTTCTGCTCATCAGTATACATCCTAGTGTACATGACATTTGGGGTTATACATTTCCCTCTGAGCTCCAGCTACTCACCTGTCCAAATGAAGAATTAACATGACATGAACACAACAGAAAATTGTGCATGAAAATAAATTGTCCCTCAAGCACTGGTTTATTTATTGGTGCTACACAGTTTCTAGTCATGTACAGAGTTTAAACTAATTTATTCTGCCCCCTTTTTTATATTTAACATTTCATGACAAAGACCACAATTTATTGCCAACATTGTAATACATGAATTAATAAATATGCAAAGCTATCTGTTATTGCTCAGAGTCATGAGTAATGAGCATCTTGCATACCGCACTGCGATGGCTGTTCTTGTTTATCTGTCTTTGGCTGCTGTACTACTGAGATTATATTCTGTTAGCCTTGCTTTGTAATTTATATTTTTGCCTTATTTTAGAAGCTCTCTCCCATAACAACTGCTGTGCATGTCTCCTGATCTTAAATACAAGTTACAGTGCATTAAATCTGCTCATTATTTTAAAATGTTTTGCATAGATGCTTGGTAATAAAATATACCTCATGCACTAGTGGAGAGCACAAATTTGTGCATTTGGATATTGAACAGCATGTTCAAATCTGAGCAGAAAAAAAAACTGAACAGAGATGGCTGGTGTTTGACTTGAGTGCTAACATGATTTACCCAAGACGTTTTTTCTAGCTCATGTCCAGTTGTAAGTAGGCAAAAAATGTGTGTTACTTTTTGAGCTGATCCTCACAAAGCCTAGTAAACATAATGAGCATCTCTTCCAAGGAAAATTTTTAAATGTTTTCCTTGGAATCTTTGATTGGCCCAAAAGCCTGACTTCCAGAAGTGAAGCTCTCTTAATAGTAACACTTCTTTCTAAACAACACAAACTTATTTTCTTAACATGATTTGAATATCCTCATCCCCCTTGTAGAATTTTTCCAGAATATGTGAAAGGTTGCATATTTTTTCCAAATATTTTGTCAGGTTTTTTTCTCTGTTAGTTGACTAATATTTAGAGCAAAGCCTCAAAATCATGCTGTCTATTCAGTCTGTGTAGTCCATGTTATACCAGGACTGACTCCAAACAAGAATTTTTTGTGTTGGGTTTAATTCTCATCTATAGAATCTGCCTTAGTTTTTTCCTGGTCTTTTTACACTTCCTTAATCCTTTCCTGTATTGCTACATATCTGAAAGCAGACTTTGGTGTGATGATTATTTAAATCCTTCTAAATTTGGTAGATATTAAATATGTGCATAATTTTATTTTTAATTCTATAAGACACTGAGAGATTCCTTCATTTACCATGAAAATCCTGCAAACCAAAAGGTAATACCTGCCTAGCAGTAAACAATAACTACACAACATATCAGCTCAGGAATATGTAATACCTTCCTTACCTTTGGAAATGAATGGGAACAGCAAAATACCATCTCATGGGATTGGCTGATGGCTCCTGGCTGCCAGAGCCTTTGGGGCACCAGGAAATGAAAGGCTGTGGACTCCAGATGAAGGCAGCAGGATTTGGGAGTGACGGTCTGTAAGGGGAGGGAGCAACATAAGCAGGTCTGCCTGAGGAGGCTTTCCTGCACTATTGGGGATATTATTTTTTTAATTTTACATAACAGAATCAGATGCCAGGAACATGAATTTTGCCTGAAGGTCTCAGCAGCTTCTGTACTACCGGGTTGAATTTTGTCCAGGTTGTCTGTTCGGATAATGTCATCTTTAATAGCCAGGAACTTAATCCAAATCTCTGGAGATATTTTAAGCCAAAATTCCTGTGGGATGAGAAGGGTGGAAGGCAGCATGAGTATGTTCAAAAGTGAGGAGTGGCCTCAGTAAGAGGGTGGGTACCCACCCACAGATGAACTGCACTGTTAGCAGGAATGTCTTGCTTGGCCAAAGCTGGAGGAGTCAAGGTTTTCCTCTCAGTCAAACACCACAAGCTATCACTGGCCATGCTGTGAGTGATGGGTGCCTCCATAGCCAGGGAGGTGACACAGGAGGATGAACTCAGACATGCCCCTTCCCAGCTCCTCCCTGCCCCTTTGCACAGGCACGTCTTTTGCCTCCAGTGCAGAAACCTCTGCTGCCTCGCTACAGGTTCTAGGCAAGAAGGGAAATGCCATTTGGTATTGAGGGGAGGGGAAAACCCCACCAGTCATCTGGCACAACTCTGGAACAGGAGCCCAGACGCTGTAGAAACTACAGCCTTGGAGAGAGATTCAAACACACCTGGATACAACCATGAGCAGCCTGGTTTCACCTGGAAGGTGGCTCTGCTTTGGGCAATGGTAGGTCAGGTAGCTGCTGGAGACCACTTCCAATTTATGTTACTCTGTGGCTTGGTGATCTATGGCTGCCAGTGGCCTGTCTTCACTGCTTCCCTGCCACAAGCTCTCCTTCAGAGGAAGAAAAAATTTTGAATTTGCTCCAGTCAGCTGTCCAGCTCTTCCTAAGAAAAATGCCAGTATATAGTCACTGCCTCTTTGTAGACAGTCTTTAAAATTCCTTTCTCTGGATGTTTTACCTTTTTTTTTTTTAAGTTTTACATCCATGATCTCTGCACTGTTAGCTGACCACTTGGTGAAGCCCACTCTGTTCTGGTGAAAGCTATCTTCGGATAGCTCTGTTGAAGGAGGGGTAGGATTGATGGCACTGCTGAGTCCCACATCACCTGCCATGTGGTGAATGGGGCTGCATGGACCTCCCACACCTTGCGGCAGCATCTACCTCTGGTTTGTGACCTTTTGTAAGAAGATGAGCAGTCTATAGGAATGCAAGAAGTTAAGAGATGCTCCACAGTTTTTCAAGTGTCTTTAAATTTGAAAAGAAAAAAATGTTGGATTTTTGCTAAAAAGGAATTTCCAAAACAAGATGATAGTGAATCTTCATTAAAAAAGAAATAATGAAAAACCCTAAGAATTTTATGAAAGTGCAAATGAAATAACATCACCAAGATCATGTGATGTTTGCCCGGGTGTGCGAGCAGAGTTGAGAAGTGAAGCTGCTGAGCTATTTATTGAGTGTGCTGTATCACCAGTTTGAGATGGTCTTAATGCTAAGGAATAGTAAGGGGCAAAAGTGGCACCACTTTAAAAAAAAAAAAAAATCATCTGGTATATAAGGTATTATACACCAGTAAATATGACCTCCATGCCAGGCAAATTAGTGTTTTGTGGGGGCAACTGGACAAAGCCCAAATGGAAAAAAAAAATAAAAACAAACAAAAAACCCCCAGCCTAGAACAAATGATGTAACTTATAGATGCATTGTTAGGCATATAGAGAAATAGCTAATATAACTCCTGTAAAAGAACCCTTGTGCAGTGTGTTACTAAAACTCAGTTGATATAGTTTACATATAAAATTTATTTTTATGTCTATCTTTAGACCCTCAAAAATCTTTTCAGCAATGTTTCTCATTGAATGCTGTTTTAGAAAACAAAGCTTATCATGGGATAAAAGAAAAAGTCCTTTCCTGGCTTAGTAACTGGTTAATGGATAGGAAACAAAGGACTAGAACAAATTTTTGGTGGAGGAAAGGTATCAGTGACACCCCGCAGGAATCTATGAGGGAATCTGTGCTGTTCTGGAAAAAAGATGAAAAGTGAGGTGGAAAAACTTGCTGATGAAAGAAAATTATTCAGCACAGTCAAATGGCAATCCAGCTATGAAAGAGGAGTTTTACGCTAGTAAGTGACTGGGTAATAAAATAACAGAGGAAATTTGGTGCAGATAAAAGATAGTTGAGCTTCCATGGGAAAATAACCCTAAATACACATACATGCCAAATCTCTCTATATTAGCTCTCACTATTACAGGAAGGAATCTGGGAGTGATTTCAGCTAATAGTCTGGAAACATCACCTTAGTACTCAATTGTGGTCAAAGAAGCAAAATAGGATTGTAGGAAATGCTAGGAAAGGAATTAGGAAGTAAGCAGGAAACATGGTTATGCCTCTATTCACATTCACAGTGCACCTGCATCTTGAACAATACGTGACACTTTGCAGTTGCTCCCTCTCAGGTTGCAGAGGAAATGAAAAGCAATAAAGAATGAGAGCAAGAGCAATGGGAAGCTTCTGTGTAAGGAGACACTAATTAGATTAAGACCTTTTACCTGAAAAGATATGACAAAGGCAGATATGCTAGATGCGATACAGGGAATGTCATGTAGGAGATGGATAGGGAATACTACTCACTGTTTCTCAGAACATAGAAACAAGAAAACAGAAAATGAAATCACAGAATGATATGAGGTTGGAAGGGACCTCTGGAGATCATCTAGTCCAATCCCTCCACCAGCGGGTCCACCTAAAGCAGGTTGCACAGGAATATGTCCGGGTGGGTTTTTAATTGTCTCAAGTGATGGAGACTCCACTGCCTCTCTGGGCAGTCTGTTCCAATGCTCTGCCACCCTCAAAGTAAAGAAGTTGCTCCTCATGTTTAGATGGAACTTTTTATATTCAGGTATGTGCCCATTACCTCTTGTCCTGTCACTGAGCTGAGCACTACTGAGAAAAGACTGGCCCCATGTTCTTGACACCCACTCTTTTAAGTATTTATAGGTGTTGATCATATCCCCCCTCAGCCTTCTCTTTTCCAGACTAAAAAGACCCAAGTCCCTCAGCCTTTCCTCATAGGAGAGATGCTCCAAATCTTCAAATATCAAGTTGAAAATGGAAATATTTTTTTCCATGCAACTCCTACTGTATTTTTGCAGGATGCTGTTCATGCTGGCAGCTTAGCTTCACTAAAACAGGTATTACATATGATAATGGGAGGGGAATCCAGGTAGGCTGGTGTGAAGAGGAGACAAAGATTCTGGTTTCCATTTTGAAGGATATGGAAGGATGCTTCATTACCTGTTACTACCAAACACTTAACCTGTTATTACCTTCTGTCCCATGCAAAGGTTGGGGAAGATAACTATTCTTATATTTGCTAGTAAATGCTTGTTCTGTGTTTATTCAGTCTCTTAAGGAGTCACACATTGCTAATCCAAGAACAAGTTTTGTAGTCTTATAAATCTAACCCCAAACACATCAAATCAATGTAATTGCTTCACTGACTTCAAAGTGCTCTGCACTGGGGTCTCAGATGAAATCTCAGTCCAAGTTCTGTCACAAACTTTGTTAAAACTGATGGATTTCAACAGGGGAAGGATTTCACATGGGTTCCTAGTATTCCTAAAGCTTGGTAGCAATGTCTCCATTAATGTAGCTGAGTTTGAACCATGAGGTTTTTATGGGTTGGGGACTAATAGATTTTGCTTTTGGAAGGAAATGGAAATGTGTTTGCCAAAAACGTAGATCACTACAGAAGCATTCTTCAGGCAGTCCAGTGTCAAGAATGTTGGTTCACACATTCCTAGGTGATTAATGCTCCCAAAAACAAATTAAAACCCTGACTGAGCGAAGGTGGAAGAGCTTTTCTGGATTCAAGTGTCTACAACTGCATCTCTTTCAGATGATTTCAGATAGAGAAATTTTAAAAGTGATGAGACAAAATATAATGGGCCAAAGAGGGGTTAGTCTTTTTTAAGGTATGCTTAATGTGCTATAAGTATGGTTTCCTTTGATTTATTTTGATTTTCCTGCTCTCTAGGCCTAATTATGGCCTTTATGTCTGCATGCAAATAAGTAGGGCTCCTGGGCTACCACCTCTTGTACATTAGCTGTCTGAGATATAGGAGGATATAGGGTTATGACTATCATTTCTAAGGCCAGCAGTAGCTTGGAAAGCACAGCTGTGAATGCTGTTCCCTGTTGCGTGGAGCTGCTATTGCTGCACTCCTGTTAAGCACTGAAAAGATTTCAAAGATAGCTTTGTTTCATGCTCGGTAGTAGGAAATGTCTTCAAGTCATAATCTTACCTCACACCTAAAGACAGTGAGCCGAGTTCGTCTATGTTGTGAAACCAATCTGTTTGGAAGAATTAATAAATCTTCGCTTGTAATTAAGACTATTGAAAACCACTCTTACTATAAATAGTTTATCTGGGCTAGAAGCCATCTTCTATTGTATGGCTGACAGGAGCAGTGCAGGATTCATTGGCTTAAATAATATCTTAAAATACTTTCTCTATAGAGATAAGGGTAGGTGTTTAGTGTAATTAATGGAGTTACAACAAGCTGGACTGTTAAGTTACACTGTACAAAAATAGATATTGGAACTTCATGCAAACAGGATACTTGTACATTTTCTATAGTGGCTGTAGCTTCTGTAGGTCTGGATAAACTTGTAATCAAAATCTAACTGTAATCAAAGTTAGAAAGCTACACTGAATTGAGTCATCCCTTATCTTCTCTAGGAAACACAAAGCCTTTATACTCATCTGAAAAGTTTTTTGTAAAAATGGCTTTGGATGCTGTAGTATCTTACTAAAGTCTTCCTTTTTTCCTCTTTTTTATTAAATAAGAAAACTCAAACTACAATTATTACAAAGCATACTTCCTAATGTTAGGTAACTGATTAAACAAACAATATGGATCAAAGGAAACTCGATAATTATGCATCTAAGTCTGCATCTAAGTTTTAAAAATACCATGTTTTGAAATGATGAATTATTCAAAACTCAGGATGAAATAGGGAATATTCCAACTTGTTCTTTTGAAGTGTCATCATATTAATCTAGGCCACTTTATGCATATCTATAGTCTTTTCATCTCGGGAGATCTCTGCAAGATGCTGGGTTCAGTTCACTAAATTTCTGTTGGCAGAGAGTCAAGTTACAAGTATTTTAAAACTTACAGTTTATTACTATTGTGATTCAATTAATATTCAGGATTCCTAAAGGAGCTGTGAATGATATGATCTTTTTTTCCATATTTCCATTCCATTTCCAAAAACCATTCCTATGGTTTTTTTCTCCCCTCCAGTTATTTTATTTATGCATTTGTTAGATTTGTTAGATTATTTTTTTAATTCATTACCATGATCCTCAGCTATTCGTTTTAGCCTTATTCTCCCTGCCCTCACTTGCCCTAGTCAGGCAGCTTCCATGTAACTCTGTTATTTAGAATATGTATAACTCAACATCTGGATCCAGACTAAAATCTGAACACTTAAAAAGCAAAACAATTGAGGGAAATCAGCTCCAGATGCATTTCAGTCAGTCCCTATTCTTGTAAAATTAAAAAAAAAAAAGTGAGAGGGGAAAAAAATTTATTCCAGTGCTGCAGATTTGTGTCTACTTTCAGACTCTGTTGGTCTTTTTTTCAAGAATAAGGTCTGTTTTCATCCAAACCATTGAAAAAGATACTCTGCATGACTTTGTTAGCCTAGTCTCTTTCCAAGCAAGTGCAAAAGTAACAGTACCATAACATTATTCAAATAGGGTCTCATTGTGCCTTTACCATAAGAAAATCCTTGAATGACCTGTGGGCTTCCTAAATTTTGAAATGTAAAAAATATGCATGAGGAGGCTGGGGTTAACACGTGCCACACACATGCTGAGTGAGTAGGGTAAGATGGGAGCTAGGCTATATTGTGTATGGGTTGTGTGACCCACCCCTCCAATTGGGATCTGACCTGCCCTCAGTTCACGGCTTCTCTGGCCTAAGGAGCCTCTGGCTCATCTTAACCCTTCCATAAGCCCTTTCCTCCATGCATTCACTGTCTTCCTCTTCCTGCCCTAGAACCAGCTGTACCCCAAATTTCATCCCAGTGTTTTACTCCTCCTCAGAGCTCCTCTCTTCAGAAGGTCAGCCTTCCTCATGTCCTTGGAGCCTTTACTCCTTCCCAAGCTCCTTTCCCATAAAACTCACCTAAATATCCTTAAGCTTTGAATTTTCACATATTGACAATACCAAATACTGTATTTCTTTTTTTTTTTTTTTTTAAAGCTGGCATGTACCATATAACAAGGTATGATTGTGCCAAGTTGGAAAAGATTCTAGGGAGACTGTATTAGTTTGGCCTTCCCGTCTGGACCCCTCACCCCATTGTGATTCCTGGGTTCTTTATCACCCACCTCTCCTTCCCTTCTTTTTAATGTTGCATTACAAATAAAACCTTCAGCGTTCTTTGATTTTGCACAAGATTGCACAATCCAACAGATTTAATGAATATTATCTCATCCATACACATTGCAGTATGATGTTATAATATGCTAATGACTTGCCTGCACAAATTTCTAATATGACCAATCACGGAAAGCAGAGAATGCTGAGCTCAGCTGCTCTTTTCAATATAGGAAGGAAAGGAGCCTGCAGTACCAGTCATCTCCATCAACAGTAAAATACCATAAGAGCCTCAGAACTGCTCACAATAAATGAACTGTATATAAAGAAATACTTTACAATTCATGTTTCCTGTGTACTTGTGAAAATGAAATGATATTCTCAATCAAAGTACTTATGAATGTCTTTCCTTCAAACTCTTCATAAATGTTTCACAAGTATTTTAGTAATAGGATTTCATTTTCTGGCCAATAGAAATACTCTTAATAAATTCTGTACATGAAGTAGTGTTCTTGAGTTCTCTTGCTTGCTCTGAATATTTCTGTACAAGGTTGCCAGCTTTATTCTAGCTGACGCTTATATAATTTCCCCTTAGGGACACAGAGGTTCCTTTGTACGAAGCATACACTTTGCCAGGAGAGCCCCAACAAAAACCTAGAAAAAGGCATATACTCCATTGGCTGCCTAAGGTTTGCAACCTGCTGATGAACTTGGAAAGATGAATACAAAGCCCCATTTTTGCTTAAAGGGAGATAAGTGTAAGCTAAGTTACCCAGCTCACTAGTTCTTTCCTTCCCTAATTAGTTAAATTTTTGTTTCAATGGTATTATGTTAATTACTTCTTCTATACGGAAAATGTCAATGCGTTGCAAAGAGACCCAGCTCCAAAGATGATCAGAGCAGTTTTGATGAGAGAAAATAGTTTTCTTCTTAAATGTATGATAATTGAAACACTTGAACTCCACTCTGTCTTCCTGGAGATAAAGAAGGGTTGGGCTTCATGCTTTCTAGACCTTCATGGCTTGGGTCTGACCCTGCTGGAATGGCATCGTCTGTGGGGAAACAAGCACAAAGAGGGATTACATAGTCATAAACTATTTACTGGAGTTATTGCTGTGCCAGCTTATGCCAGACTGCCTTATTGCTTGGGCAGTCAAGTTAGGAAATTTTGTTTTGTCAAATAGTCCAGTTCCTGTCTCTGCAGGTAGATTTGAGTGTAACCTGGGTCTGTAGGTTTTTCTACAAGTTGGTTCTGTGCCAAATTATCTCATAAGATTTAGCTACTTCCTTGTAGAGGATGACTCATTTTATGAATTTAATAGTTTATAACTACAAGTGTCCTTTGACTGCAAGCCAGTCAACAAAATAACAAAAAACTATGCAAAACAATTGTAAGCTCTATTTATTAGACAGGATCTACGAGTTTCTACATACTGAAGAAAAAGGATGAAAATCTTTGTTTTACACCTCTCAGTGTATTCATCTGAACTCATAATGGGAGACAAATGCTGTTCTTGCTGTATGAAATTGTTAGAGACAGAAAATTAAAACTGTAGCATAGACAGCTGTTAGGAACTGGGAGGAATAATGGCTTAAAAGACAGCAGCTTTTTGGAATACAGAAGGAAGTGTGTCTTTCCCTGACCGTTGCCTTTCTCTTGGATTATACCTGTTAAGAAATTTCTGCTTTGTGATTTACAAACAGAATTTTTCCTTCTGCCTGACTCTAAATTAAATAGCGTCCTAATTACCCTTACTTAGGATACTATTCTCATTTGAAATCATACTGGCAATATAAATACAGGCATACAAACTGATAGCAAACATTTTTCCTTGACTTTTTGACTTGCTCTTTTTTTTTCTAATAAGATATTCATTACTATTTTATCCCATGAAGTGCCAACTGCATTTGACTGTCATTAATTTCATGTCTTTTTGCATATCAAGACATGCTTGAGCAGAACTCAAATGCCATTTCAGGCTTTGAAATAATATTTTACATCCTTATGGCTTTTTCCAAAGTAATTTAAAAATGTGAATGGTTTCAAGCTCCAAAGCTGCTTCTAAGTGAATCCGGAATACTGAGGTATTTGAAAATCTGTAACACAGCTAGGAAGAAATAAAAATAGCAATTCTTCACTTACGTTATTTGTGGTGCATCTACAACCTGCCCTTCATTTCATTCTTTTGGGTTTTTTCCAGTTACCACTGAAAAAAATTTCTAGTACAGAATTTGTTTGCGTTTTCTGATACTTCTATTGTACATAATTTGATTACTTCCACCTGGGCAGATCTGGAGGATTCTTCTATACTTAAGGTGAAAGCAACACAAAAACAAAGATTTTTTTTTTCTTCTTCTTCTTTCATTTGTGAAAGTGAAAGATAAAAACTTCTGCAATAGGAACTTCTAGTCATTAACAGCAATAGCATTAGCATTAAAATGGATATGCCAGGAGAGTGGAGCTTTCCTGGCTAAGTAATTAAGTCTTCATGTGACAGGAATATCTGTGTGTGACAAAACATGACTGAATACTAACATCCCTTATCCTCTTGTCTAGTTCTGGTAATCCCACTCTCTTCATGCCTGGTGGATGGTTTGACCCTTTGATTGTTTTGTTCCTTATGGATGTACCCATTGTAAATTAAGTGTGCCATGAGCATTCCCAAGTACTTAAGCCAACTGGGCTTACATCTGGGCTAGTAAATTAATTTGCCCCTCCAAAAAGGAGCAGCTGCACACAAACTGTGTGTGCATTGGAAAGGTCTGTGATGTTCCTGGGAATGCTTGAATTTCCTGGCACGGACATATTCCGTGGAGGAGCAAGGTGAAATGCAAACTGGACAATCTGAAGGATTGTTGATTTTTCCTCAAAACACACCCCATTGCTTATTTTTTGAATACATCAGCAAGAAGAACTCAAAGCTTTAGTAGATCTGAGGGGAAAATATGCATGGAGTTCTTAAATATATAGAGCTTTGATCAAGCTATAGAAGGGTCACAATATTTAAGTCTTCATAGACTGAGTATCCCTAAAAATACACAACTCCTATTGAATTCCCATTAAATTTATACTGTTCGCTACTGTGATTTCATGTATGACAGCAATCTTACTGGCAATGAGAAACTTAGGCTTTGCAGATAAAATAACCAAAGCTGTTTAACACACACTATCAACCTAAACTGACACCATCACGCCATGACTGCAGAGAAAGAGAAGTTGGGTTATCTGATAGTCCATTCTATCTTATGATTCTACAAATGATGCAGATTTTCAAAGGTATGCAGTGCTACAGAGCAGACTATTTTTACTGCAAAGCAATCTATTTCAGGTAGCCATGAGTTCTGAAATGGGACTGAGAAAAATGAGGCTGTCAATGAGACTGCGATCTTCATGGCTGTTTGCCATGCTGAGGCATGAGATGTGCTGCCATGAAGTCAAATCAGTCTTATATGCACAAAATCTATGTTAAAAGACCATGAACTAGGAGAGCACTTGAGAAGCTTCCCTTTTCTCAGCAACGAAAGGTGATTCAAAGTCCACTTCACAGGGAATTTCAGTGCCTAGTGGTCCTCCAGTTTGCAGCCCCCTTCTTCCTGAAATCTAAGAAACTTTGATGCCCTGATGGAGTTGTTGACTAGGTCTTCCCAATTTGGCAGCTGACATGGCAGGCAAGTCACAGAGAAACCAGCCAGACATGAGACCTGCTAGATCTTGAACAAAAATGTACTTTGAATGATTAACAGATTATTTTTTTGAGAGCGAGTTATCTTTGGCTGGCAGTTGCCTGGCCACCTCTAATTGCAAAATACTGTACAAACAAATCCAAGTACTTGATATACAGCTTTATGCTTCACCCATTTTGTGAAAGAAGAGAAAGACTTGAACAATATTGCTCACCATCTTGTAGTTTTATTGTGGATAATGAATATTCAGCATGTTGTGTTTCCAGGAACTTTGTTAAAAATAGCACAGTATCCTTGTTTTAAAAAGTGATGAGCATAACTGCGAAGAATGACTTTGACGCTTTTCCTTCCTCTTCTTCAGTCTGGTTTGTTAACTCCTTATAACACTTCTGCTTACCATCAAACTGCCACCTCCTCAGCAGACAAACCAGAAAAGTGTGAAGGTACAGTCATGTGGAAAAGTGAGGCTGCAAGGTAGTTCCGGGTGTTGTTCCCTCTGTTCTCAGCTTTGTGATGGGATAAAATATATCTGAGGCAGTCTTGGCATATTTTCTTCTAGCCTGTTCAGCAAATTTCCAGAAACATTGCAGGTCTGCCAGTGCATAACACTACTTACATTTTTCATCATACATAATCATCTGCAAACAAATGCTGAACAAATACCTGAACTTATAGTTTTAAATCTGCCTTTTAAAACTTTTTATCCTTATCTCAGTGTCCAGGGTTTATGAAGTCCTCGGTCCTCTTGTTTCTTTCTACTGGATTCTGTCCAGTTTGTCATCTCTTTTGGTAAATTGTAGTTTTTGATTTAGACTTCTAGGTGAGTGCTTCCCAACAGCAGCTACCCTCAGATCTTTTATACCTTATCTGTTCTATTGATATATCTCAGAATTACATTTGTATCTTTGTAGGGAATGTATCTTGTAGGGAATACAGTCCTTCAGTATTAAATTGTGCTTAATTTGTCCCATAATATAACTCCCTATACCCAGAACTTTTCCTCCAGTACTACCCTGCCCATGTTATAGTCTGCCATTTATATTCACTATTACAAGGGCAAGGTTTCCTTTACTATCTTTTTATTTCACTTCATCCTGTTGATACATTTTCTGATCTATCAACAATTACCAACTCGTCTGATTTTTTCCCTTAGAATATTTTTCCAAAGAGACCCTACCAAGAGGTATCTCAGAGTCTCTTGAAACCTTATATTTAGGAGCTCATTACTGTTATGGGCTGAATTTGATCTTTTTTGGAGTTCAGAACTGTGAACTCTATTATTTTGTTCTCCCTTTCACTCCACTTCCATTTTCAGATTCCTGTCCAGTTCCTTTTTATTTTTCAGCATCAAATATAAAACCAGACATTTGTAATATAATTTCCTTTGCCTTCTGAAACAAAGAGGAGCTCTCAGTGTCTTCAAATTCATTGGAGGTGGAAAAGTATTTTCTAAGATATGAACAACCCATGTTCAAGTATTTCCTCTGCCTCATGATAAGCAAAAAAATTGAATCTGAGTAAGAGACATCAGACTATAATGTCAGTCTCCCAGGCATAGTGGGTATTCCACCAAAAGAAATTTAGGGAACAAATTGGTCACTGTAACCTCCTCTGAGGTAGATTCTCATGGCAACTGGGTTTTCTGAGATGAGAGTTTTAGGTCTTTGTGGTCTTCAGCATCTGCTTGGGTTTCCTTATGACAGTTTCACTGAACCAAACACTTTCTCGTTAAGGGTTTCAGTTTTAAAACAATAGCATTGGCCAGTTGGGAGGGGGAGAGAGACAGGGAATCTGAGTCAAAACATTCCTAACCAGGATAATTTTTCTTTAAACAGTACAGATCTACCTTCCAGCTACATGCGTCAAATGTTGGCATTCGCACAAAGAGGAAGTGGGATTGTTGTTATCACTTCAAATGTTGGAGAGCTCATAAAACAACTCCAATTATGGAATACAACAGATGTCACCAAACTGTGATGGATTTTTTTTTTCAGTTTTAAAGCTTTTGAGTTTTAAAGTCCAATTTTCCTTAAGAATGGTGAGCAGACAGGGTGGATAGATAGGTAGGCAAAAGAAAGGGCATTTTGAGCCATACTATTTTTAAATTTACTCGTTTAAATAAACGCACTTCTCTAGGACCTAAATGAGAAAGAAGATAAGGGGGTGCTCTGTTAGCTGTGGGTACCATTTAGCCTGAACCTTGTCTTAAGGTGTCTTAAGATTCATGCAGAGATGAAATATGGTAAACAAAGACTGCATAAACTAAACAGTGTTATTTAGGGCTTAGCGAGGCATCTGGCTCTAATTTTTTATAAACTACTTCTGTTGATGTCTCCATCCGTATCAAACAGTTGGTTCTTTGGCAAAAAAGATGGCTTGTGTTTTCAATTGCCATCTTCTGTGGAGCAACAGCTCCACTGATACCAGGATACTCCTTGCTTGAACTTTAACACATGCCGAAGACACAGAAAGGATGCACACGACTTCAGAACCCTGTAACTGAACATCACAGAATTAGCATTTTACAGAACATTATGAAAACAAGTGCCTTTTACAAGAAATATGTGCAGGGCAATCCTCTTGGGTTACATTTTACCTTGTTCTAAATAGCTAGTTTCCATGAAGGAAATATTTCAGATCTCAGTACGTAGTTGACCCACACGGATTGATAAAAGTTATGGAATGTAACAAGTTTCTTAGTTCTGCTGATATTATCATGGTTGAAAATAATATTATTTTCTTTGCTACCTTAACTTTTCTTCTGCTCTACAAAACTCAACTTCAGTATGCAAACTGCATAATTCATATTTTTATTATTAATGGATGTGCAAATTCCATACAGTTCAGTTCCACATGAAGGTAAAATTGATTCATAAGCTTTAGTCTCTATTAAGTATGAATAAATCAATTACCTTGCACATCATTATCCTGGGTGTTTATAAATGTTTATTCTGGCTTGCGTTTATATGAACGATCATATATGCAGAAGTTTGAATATGCAGCTCTGAGCTCAGGGAGAAGGGATCCATAACAGTGAGAGAACGCGTGATGAGGCTGGACCTTGCAGCTCAGCCCAATCCAGCCATAGGCATTGTGACAGCAAGTCAGAAATCCCAGAATACCAAAGTATTTTGGGAGGGGGGAAAAAAAAAATAACAACAAACCCCTTCTTCCTTAAGGAGGGAGCAATGTTGCAGGAGACAGTTGAATGACTGAGTATTGAAAATGGAAACACCTTATGTTTTCCTGTCTGCCTTTATGGATTTTTCAAGACAGAGCATTTTTTATAAATGTACTTTCAAGCATTTTATCCTATAAACAAGTTTCCAGATTATTAAAGAAAACTTTATGAAGGATCTAGTCAAGGAGCCATTGCATAAAGGCACTCTCACCACTTCTTAGGTAAGATTTCACAGACCACAAGAGATTAAAAGGTTAGATGCACCCAGTGCAGGATAAAAGCTGATCTAAAGCCTTATTAAATTAAATCTGGGCCCAGTGAACACTAACTTCAAGCAAAACAAATAATACTCTCTCTTTGCTGGACACTGTGTAACTATGATGAATCTTTTCCCTTAAAATTCCATTATGAGTTTTAGCCGTTAAACTAGACACCACCAAAAGTTACTTTCAAGCAAATGTTTGGCAGAAAAATATCTCTGCTCCAACAACCTGTATTTACAATCACCAAAAGCAGTCTGAAATTATCAGTGTGCTGGCTGAATATGTCTTAATAGCTGTATATTGAATGGAGACTTTTAGTATTTAGAGAACCATACTAATAAAAGGCTACTTTCTCTTGACAGATTTTGATTTTCTTTAACATACTTTCTTTGATTTTTTCCAACCACTCTACCTCATAGGAAAGGTATAGCAATACAGAAAAATTGGATACACTATCACCATCATTTAATAGGTCCATAAAAGACTATATTACATATTTTTGCAATTATTTTCTGGGTTTCTTTTCCCCCTAAGCTTTCAGATAAAGTCTGCAAATGATTACATTAATCTGAAAAAAGAGATTACTAGCAGATCAGTAAAGTTTTATGTTATTCTGTTGTAATCAAGAACAGTTGTAAGGCTTTCATATAGATAGAAGAGTGCCAATAGCAGCCTCCTTGCTGACTGCTACCAGTTCGCATGTCCTTACACTTTTCTAAAACCATCAAGTGGTCTTTTTATGATTTTCTATTCACTAGGATGCAAAATCTCTTTATACACTAGTGTGTTTTCTATCCTGTGCTATTGGGGAAGAAGCATCCATCCAGGGAAAAGCATATAATGTTACCCATGTGTGGGTTAGTACAGGAAAAAAAAAAGGCCAGAAACTACCCCTTTGTCAAGTCTAAATTCCCTTGTATCATCCCCCACATTCTCTGACTACTCCTCATCTCTAAATTTGTCTCTATGAATCCTCTCAAAAAGATATTTTTTATGCCTTACAACAGCCATTAGTACATCCTACCACCTAACCCCTTCTCTGTTAAAGAGTCCTTACAAGAATCATTGCTGGTCAAAGCACTGAATTTTCACTGCCAAGTTGTACCTTTTCCATCCTTTGTGAGGAATAGAGATAATCCTCAAAACTGCCCATATGCCGTCCTCAGTCAAATGGTGAAGGACTGTTTAATTTTTCACTCTTTACTTCAAAGAAGACTTTCACCAGTCTTTGAATTTCTGAATGATTTTGTGGACTTAAACAGATACACGGGAAAAACAAGAGCCTTAGATTATATTTAGCTTGTAAAATGAGCATGCATTCTCCAGATGTTGAGTCCTTTTTTAGGATATCTTAAACACCTATTTATTTTCAAACTAGAATTTTGTAATGACATATTGGACATAATTATTTTTCATGAAAGATCTTTTGTTAAAGAAAGTTATGTTGCTGTGATTCTTTGGCCTCAAATCAAATATATTCAGAAGTTATTTCAGTTTTTTCTGCCATGGTTTCTATTAAAATGTAAAGTGTTAATATTTAGACTTTTTTAAAAAAACACAACCACTTTATATATTTTTTTTCAGTATACTGAACTGGCAGACTGAGCAGTGGAATTTCACTGTTCAGTCTCAGGTAGTTGGTTTTGATGTCAGTCATCCCAGAGAGGTGCCTAGGTATTATCATCTCTATAGTTAGGGAAGCAAAGACAAATATAGGGTCTGAGCTAGCACAATGCAGAATAATGACAGCTTCCACTAAGTTCAGTAGCTGTTACTGCTCATCATTTCTAAAGATCAAACTACTTGTGCTGACTGTTAGACAAAGATAAACTTGATTTTTAATGAGTTGTGTCCTTTTAAAAAGTCACATGAAAGCTATTATAGTTATTCTGGGAAATACTGTTATTTCTGTACAGCAGAAACTTCACAATACAAGTTTAACACTTTCATTAATATCAGGTGAGTATTAATAAAGTAAATTCTTTAGCAGTCACTGTCAATCTCTCTGACTTAGCAGGAACAAGACAAACAGATTTTAGAGCTCTCGTTTTATGGGATCATTGCTTCTTTATATTAAATTAGTGTATTTTTGTGTTCAAAATTGTATCCTTACTTTTGCTTTGTGAAATACTCTTATACCTGTTATAAAAACTAACACAAGCTTCATCTAGCATCTCAGAGATCTAATTGCTTCTGTCTCCTTTATTACTCAAAGGTGCAATAATAAACAAGTACCTTGCAGTGTAGCAAAGCTGTTAACCAGTTGCCTAAATCCCATAGAGTCTTATGTACTTACACTTGTACTTAAATGCTTTGCTGAATAGGGATAGTGTTGATCTGAGGCCAGAACACATTGCCTGGGGCCACCAAAGTTATTAGTTTCAGCACCAGAATTAGAACTCCAGTTCCCCATTTCCATGTTAATGAAGGTCACTAAACTATGCTTTACTTCATAGTGAAGTTGATTCTACAAATAAGAATATTCTTTTTACTGGTGTAACAAATCAGAGAAGAATAACCAGATATGGAGGAAACAGTTTTGTAATTCAATTTAATGCATCAGCTCTTTTTACTCAGTGAATAATTTACATTTATTATGAAAGCAGAGAGAGACTATATTCCCCAGTTTATTATTTTACTTTTCTCTTAGTTTTGTTGTTGGCAAGATGGAAAGGGGGTCAAATTCCTTTCATTTCCACATACCTGTAATAATGATAATTTTTAATTTAATAAAATTAAAGTAGGAATTTTTCTTACCATCAGAAAAGATTTTTTTTTTTTCTCCTCCCAGAATTTGATGACTGTGGGTGGAAATTTGTTCATGTACATCATGATGTACAGATCACACAATGAATTACTTGTTTCTCAAAATTATATCCAGTTAATCTCAAGACATTGAGTAACATTCTCCCCCTTTTCCTCCAAAAAAGACTACTTGTTTACAGCTTTTATTGTCTTGGTGTGTCAAATTCAATTCTCTAAATGTGTTAGACTTGGATCATCCCAATAAAATGCAGAAGAAAATAATACTGTTTAACATTATAGCCGCTGGACGTTAAGGAGTGCTTTAGAAATCTTACAAATGCTCCTCCTTAGCATAGCTGCAGAGGCTGGATTCCAGCCCCATGCCAGGAAAAGTGTGAGTATGTTCATGGATGATGAAGGCAGAGATCAATTATTCAAGGCTGGTGCATCTGATGAAGGGTGCTTAAACATCCATCTTCTCATCACCCAGATGGAATCTATATGCTTTCCCTATGATGAAGATAGATTAGGCACTGATTCAGTAAAGTACCTGCAGCTGTAGATTTGACAGGGCAGGGGAGGCAAAAAGGAAGATAAAGGATTAAAAAAAAAAATCTGCTAAAGACAAAACAAGGTACCGCATATCACATTCATAAAGAAATAGCTTTTGGATTTTCTATCCAGACTACAGCATCCTTGTTAATAGCTAGTTGCCAAAACAGATGCCCTGATTAATGAGAACAGATGGATTTCTCCAGAGGGTCTGCAGATTTAGACAGTACTTTCACTAAATGAAATGCTAATGATCTGGCACTGTACAGCTCTGTGTGGATTAGACACCAGTAATATTATTTTATTTGTATTTGGTAGAATTAAAATGATCCTTTTTAGGCTTTTTAGATACAAAGTTCTAATATTTGGCATCACCTCCATTTTATTAACAGCTGTACATAAATGACCCAAATGTATGTGCTGGATTTCACTTCTTGCTAACTTTTCTGGTAGATTATACATTTCTTACAGGTTCTTCTCAAGATCTAGAGGAATATTTGAATTTTGCTTTTCTAAAATGCAGTTTCCTAAGTCAAATGAATAACTTGATTAATTCTGGTAAAAAATAAGATTCTTTTACGCTGTTATACACAGCACAAGCTAGTTTCCTTGAATTTCTTTCACCACAATTTTCAAGTAAAGTCAAGTCAGACAATGTTTCTGGAACTGGTCAGTTTTGTCCCCAAATCTCACAGCAATCAGTATTTCTGTTTTGCAAGAAACACAACCACAGATTTTTTTAGAAAAACGTTAATGAATTCTTCTCTAAAGTAGCTGACTCAAACCCCTTTCTTCTTCTTTCATCTAAAAATCCTCTTTGATGCAATGTAACTTTTTTTGTTGTTTTTATTTTCCTGATTTGTCAATATGGTTATTTCAAGACAAATCCACTGTTTGCACACACCTGGCTAGCTTTATTCTTCTGTCATCTTTTTTTGTTTCTGGAAAGGTTGTGAGAAAAATAATGTAGAAGATGTCAATTATTCATATGGATGTTTTAGGGCTAATCCAGTTTCTCAATTAAAAAAAATTGTAATTAATCTCAAGAGAGAGATCCCTAGCTGTTACTTGCTTTAAAGGACCTGCATCTACACTGTAGCAGATATGTAAGCTGTAAACAGTTGATTTTCACTTGTAAACAGATGTTTTTGCTAAATATGATTCCTTTTGGAATCATAAAATAACAGCAAACTCCTTTAGGAACTCTTGCAAATGTAGGCATCAGAGGTGGGTGTAAAAATTAGGGAATAGGACTAGAAAGTTGACAGGATGATAAAATGGTATAACAACAATAAAGGAGCTTGCAATGTAAAATCATCATAGTGACTGACTGGGAAATTTCATTCCTATGTTCAGGTACTGAATGTTGGCACAAAGAAAGATGAATCAATAATAGCCAAAAGTGACAGTAAATTTGGGGCAGCAGAATCTGGAGAGAGATCTACTAATAACATGCATCAGTGCTGTAAACTGTGTCCATGGCTGAAAAGTGCCAGCACAGCAGGGCTGCCAGAGAATTTGTTGTGTGGTCTCACAGCATAGCCTGGCAGGCAGTAGGCAGCTTCATTTTGTTCTTATAGAACTGCACCATTGATGATTTGTCAACCTATTACTCTCCATAATGTTTTGTCAGGAGTAAAATATTTGTGGCACTGTCTAATCCATGGCACTACACTGAGAGGACAGATTGAAATAACTTCAATTTGATGCAAAATGTCTCCAGTTTCCATGATTTAATTAAAGAAAAGAAAGGAGACCGCTTGGAGTGGAGTTTTTAATGATTACTTCCCATTTGGAATGAATTTGCCATGTCAGCTGTCTTGCCCCTTCTAAATCCATTTCATTGGCACTGAAGTTTCTGTTTCTCTCCTTTCCTGTTCAGAGGACTGTATGCTGTCTTGCCTATACACTCCACTGAAATCTAATTTACATTGACACTATTGCATTCACCAACTATAATTTTAACCTGAAAAAAAAGTAACAGATTTGACAAGTTCTGGATGCTATGAATTCATGCTGATTGACATTAATTATATTTCCTGCCTTTAGTTACTTATTAATCACATAAGCTTCTTATTCAGTTTTCTCCTTCTATGAGGTTGTGTAGGACTTCAGATCTGATGAGAAAAACACCTCAGAATAAGGCAGTGGGGGAAGATATGGTTCCAACTTACTAAATAGGCAGAAATACCAAATTCATGGATCTAAGTTAAGTAATCTTGACAAATACCCAGCGAAATGTCTGTTCCCATCCCTCATAATAAATACATCAGTCAAAATTTGTCTTCAGCTCTTCATTGACCCTATTTGGAGTGCATTAATGTTTATCACCATGAAGGTTGGCTTTAAGCTTTCAAATGCATCCTAGTTGTAGTGCAGCAAGCTTGCCCACTAGAAAAAACAATGTGGACTGAGTCCTGTTGCATGTTATACTCTGCTTAAATCCACTGAAATTCAAACTCCTTACTGCAGTATTGAAATGTGAGATCAATTTTGGTACTGGTGCCAAGGAGCATGTGCTGCTTAAGCCTTGTGACTTTGCATCGTGGTTAACTACATTGTCATAAGTGAGCCCTGTATGTGACAGTGGGAAATGTAAATCACTCCCTTTATCTGTAGCATGCAAGAAGTGTCACAAAGTGGGTTTTGTACTTGAACTGAATGTGGCCATAAATGCAGCCATCTGTGCTGCTTGCTTTGCTGTCTGCCATTGAAAGATGACAATAGATGAGCCCTGACCATATGATATTTACGCTGCATTAACTTCCACATATGTTTCAGGCCAATAGGGAAAATTGTGTGGATCCTTGCCCTCTCTTCCCTTCCCAAAACAGTGTTTTTCTCTTTGATTGTGGACCCTAGGTGCTAGAGTTGTATGGCACCGTCCCTCTGGGACAGCTTGCTCCTCTCCACTGGAGAGCAGGTTTTCATGCAGAGGGAGCTCAACAGGATGCTCCTGCCCAGTGACAAAGTAGCCTTAGGGCTCTCTCCCACTTCCAATGCTCCAGGAAGGGATTTCACCCACCCTGGATCTACAGAAGTATCTTCGGAGAAACTTGTTCTTTATGAGGTTTTATATAAAAGTACAAAGAGAAAAACATTTATGAACGTAGAAATGAAACTGCTGGGAAGGAAGAAGGAGCTTAAAGTTGTCAGCCTTCTGTGGGTTTTGTTTTTGTTTTTCCTGGCACTGTTAAGCTTACTCTGTAAAATGGCCACCTTGCAGCAAACAGCTTCTTTGGCAAATTACCATAAGAATTAAAGGAAAACCTTTAAATTCCTGCACGAAACTCAAAAGCGCTCTGCCAGATCTGATTTATTCTAACATAATCTCTGTTGGATTCCTTGTACATACAGTTTGCATCATGTTAAGATAGCTGAAGCATTGAAAAAAATGTTAGAGTATAAATTACTCAGGTCTCACTCTATATCAGATTGAATACAAGCATCAATTCTTTGGTTTGGGACATACTCCAGCAGCTTCTGACACTGGTGGAAGGAATGATTCAGTCCCTGAAAGAAATATAGTGGGAGAGAACCACTTCTATAACTAGATAATAATGAACCCAAACCTTATCTTTAAACATTTCCATGATCATAGTTTTGTGACAACTGCAAACCCAATTTGTACAGCGTACAAGGAAAACACATTTTTATTTTCATTTTGCAAACTCAATGTGGGTTTAGAGACCCAGGTGGATGTTTTTCCAGCTCATGCATCAGCTTGGAAAAAAAAATACGAACATACAGCAGCTACAGCTTGGCTAACGAGTCTGTAAGTGATGCGTAAGGCAGAATTTGAACCTAGCTCTCATTCTCAAAAGTTTAATTGGCTCCCTGGGGAAAACTGTCAGGAAAGGAAACAGATATGACTTTGGATTTGAGGTGGCCTAAAAGCAGTTTCAGATCATAGGAAATGTAACCCTCAGTTCTCTGAGTTATTTTATTTATGCATTTTGAAAGCAGGATTTTACAGAATTTGAGTCCATACCAAATATTTATTGTTTAAAAGACACAGTAAATCGCTGGGACTAACATGCTACCAGGTCAAACATTTGCATGCTTACCCCCACATCATCTCTCCAGGCACTAGAGACAAGCCTTAGATGGACAGGTAAACTTTAAGGAGACACTGGGGGAGAACTACATTACTTGGAATAGGCTGATCCTTATTTTTGCCAAACTGCTATTTTCCCTTAACTTTTTTTTTTCTTTATTTTCTTTTCTCCACCAGTTCTTATACCTTTCATGTCAGCATTCACCTCGCAAGGCTTTCAATTATTGACTATTCCCAAATCAGCTTTCTGATTCTACTTTTCTTAATCTTACATGCTCTTGCTTTTTGGGCTTTTTCATTTATGGATTGACAATTTTTTGACAGTAAAACTGAACCAATGTCATATAACTGAACATAATGAAACTGGATCCTTGCTCACAAGGGCACAGATTTTCGAGGCATGGCTAAAGAACTTTAGACACCTCAATTAGTCCCCGTTTCCTCTGTATTTTTGCCATCATTTTCTATAGAGTTTCTGGAGTGCAACAGTTCTGAAGACCAGGTTATATGGAAGGAAGGGAATAGTGGTTAAAAGTTGAAAGTTACGTCAGAAAAAAGATCTGTGAGGATCTACGTATATTCACAAGTGATGCCCTATGATAAAGCAAATCTTTAGAAATAAACAGGGACCAAGTTTCCACTTCTGTACACATTTGAGGGATTTACTTCAAGCTAATCCTACTCCATTCCAAAGACCTAAACTGCTGTTGATGGCTGAGGTGTACTACATGGGCAGGTGGAGCACACCTTCTGATTTGGTTCTGTTCAGAAGGAACGCTGCCCACATGCCCCAAGACCTAGAGCATAGTAAGCAGAGTGAAGTAAGTGAGAGATTCACCTCAAGCAAACAATGTTGATCCAAATGTTCATGTAGATGAACAGAATACTCAAAAAACAAAACAACAAAAAAAGGTTATTTTCAATGATGTCTCTGCATAGAAGAAAATTATGGCCATCCTTAAAACATGGGATTGGAAGGCATGCTTTCAGTGTGGACCTTTCCCCACCCAAGAACATGCAGTCCAAATCTGTGGATGTAAAGACTGCAGGGTAAAATACTGCTATAAGTTTTGTGTTCTACAGTGCTACCAACAGATGTGGAAATCCCCAGTGCTCTGGTTCCCCACTCTGTCCTTCAGCACCCTGAATCTTCACTAAATGTTTCTTTTATCTATTACAGAATTAAGCTTACAAAATTAATCATTCTCTTGACCCTTATAATCCTGCCAACTACAAGTAACAATTCGCTGCAGCTACATAATTATTCTATTATGTTTACTCCACTAGTGAATTACTGAAAACTGAAAATTTATGGACTTTCATTTTTTTGCCAAGGACTGGTTCAGTGAATAGCACAAACAAAGAATTTATACTTAATGCATGGTCGTAAGGACAGTACAGAAAGCACGGGTGTGTTTAAATTTCTCAGTGTCTTAAAGCAAATGCTTAAGAGCCCTGGTCCTCAGCGAGAGTCCATTGCAGAAAGCATCATTGCATTGTCAGTTAATTTCTCTTACTGCTTTTAAAACTACAGTGTTTCCTTCATATTTTTTTTCTTCAGTCACCTGGCATGATACAGATGATTAAATTAATCTGTATTTAATACAGTTCCTAAATGGTAAATCTTTGGCTGCAAAGAGGAACTTTGCTTGGGCTGTGTGTTCATTAAAACATTAAAATGTTTTAAACAACTTCTGTTGATACCTATTTGAGTCTCAATTTGTGGCTGCACCTCATGAGTATTTGGAGCAATCTAATTTCAGACGGCATGAACTAGGCTAAGCCAGTTTTGTGCAGCATAACACGTTGCCCCCTGGTATGAGGTAGTGGTGCTAACTCTGGCACATATCCTGGCTCTTCCACCTAATATCCCACCTCAGATTTAATAATAATAATACTGATAATAATAACAGAAACAGTAAAGGGGAAGGAGAACAAAAGACAGAAGGACTTAGATTCTTTATGTGAACAGATGAGAAACTTCTGTCTAAGAGCCAGAAGCATGTGTAAACATCCCTTGCAGAAGCAGGGATGCATACAGCATCACTGTGCACTGTCATAAAAGCAAAACCAAACACGTTCAGATACAATCAAGGAAAATGAATACTGATACAGTAATTCAAATTATTTTCTCTAGCAGGTAGCTTCAAAGAGCCTTGACAACAGATACTGATGCTGTGACAACTGGAGTGAATTGTTTTTCTGTGCATCTGCAGGGGAAAACTTGACTTTTTGCTCCAGTCTAGCAAAAAGATTATGAAAATAGTTGGGGACTGAAAACAATCTAATTCTTTTCACTTTTTGATTTTTAATCTGATGCGGGACGAGGAAGGTAACACTGTAGCCTAAATCCAATTGGGGTTAGCGGGAGAAGGGGTTGGGGTAGCATCCGCTGCTGAGAAAAAGTTGTTGAATCTTTGTTGTTCTTATTCTTGCTTATCTTCCAGCTTCTGTTTATTTAAAGAAAAGATGTAATACAGAGAGAGGGGCATTATTTCTTGAGCACAGTTTCAGTTTAGGATACTGGATTTATGGAGAAGCTGGAAAGGACTTTATTCAGTTGTTTTCGCAACGAGACTAAATTGTTTCTGAAAGTTGGAATCAGTTTCATTATGCCTGGCTGAGAGATAATGCCAAATTATCATTGAAATTGAGATGACTGATGATTCAGTGGGACAATACTGTGTTTTAATCAGAGGAGCCAAATGAAAGCTTACTGCCCTGACGAGCACAGTGCTGCCACAGGGCAGGCTGGCTCTCACTAGCTTTCCCTTCCAGCCAAGGGATGGCTCGTACTCTTGCTCATGCTTTGTTCCCTTCCCTGATGGACGGCAGGCTGCAGGCTCTATACGAGTTGGAGTGGAAACCTCCTTCTGCTTGGCAGTTCTTCCCAGAGCCAACTGGCATTACAAAAGAGCTGAATAGCAATGGTTTGTTACAGCTGAATGACCCTTTTCAAGACCGGGCACCAAATGTTTGTGTTTTTCCAAACACAGGCACTCTCCCTAGCCTTTTTTTTCTAGCTGGCATCTGGTTTAGTGCCCAGAAGCTTTCCAGCTTTGCTGATTGGCTGGGGTTAAGCTGCTGCTTCTTGGGTTGCTGATCCTCATGGGGATGAACTTATGTGTGTGCTGCTCTAGCTAGTATTATGGAAATCTTAAGGGAGGAAACGAAGAGTTATTAGAGTCTTTAATCCTTTTTAGTCGAGTAGTGTTTCTTTAGACCTTTATATTCTGAAGATCCAGCCAACTGCCCAATCCCTTTTGCCATATTCTACAGAGCAGACTTGATGTAGTGGGGGAAACTGGCATCACAATTGCTCAAAAGTTACTTGCACTGCAGTCTCTCCTGAGGGTTCCTTGTCTTGAACTGACAGGAATAAATAGATATGGGTTTCAATAAGCTGTTTTCTCAGTCAAGTCAACATCTTTGAAGCTATAAACTGCCCAATAGTGGAAGGCTTATGTACAAAGTTATGGTGTTGATAAAAGTTAGTCAATGTAAGATCAGGCTTTACTCCCCTTGTTTCCAACTGTACCTATTCTCATCAATGTAGATAAACCAGATGGGAAAGATACTTTTTAAAACAGTAATGTGTCTTGTAATGGCTAAAATGTGTTACATTCTTAGCCTGTGTTAGCAAAATGCAGTAATAATAATTGGTCCAATCCTGAATAACAATAATTTGTAGCATCATGAATAGGATAGATAATCAATATATGAAGTTTCCTCTTTGGACTGATTCTGATTGCACAAGATTTGTATTATTCCTTGCTTCAAGCCAGCAAGTTATGAGCAAATATAGATGCATACCTATAAGAGATCGAGAAGATCTCTTCTGAGTGGAGCCCTGTTGACTTCAAAAGGTTAATGCATCTCTGGGAGTTTACTCCATTACTTCTGAAATTAACAATAATTTGGCATAATACCTCTTCTGCTGTGTTTCTTAGACTTAATCATGATTTTCCTGTTATAACCTCATAAACCTTCAAAAGCTACAGTACAAAATCAAGTTCTCTGCTTGTTCCAATTTAGACTTAAAATGAATTTTCCCTGTTCCCATCTTGTCTGGACATTATAGTCCTGTATTGACAATAAAAGGAGAAAAAGTATTGCAATTATAAAGCCTAACTGAAGTATTTATTGCAGATGACACAGGCAGTGGCTTAGAAGCTAGCCTGATTTTTCTTCCAGTGGCTTGTCTTTTTATTTGATGACAACAAAAACACGGTAGTCTACATTTTCTGCCAAGGTAATGAAGTGAAACTGCACCCATTTTTAGCAGCAGAGAATTTTGCTGCTCCCACAGAATTTTAAAGCTCCCACAGCAGCATATCATTTATGGGGTTTTCTGTAACAGTGTTCTCTCTTATACTCTATGTCTGAAACCAAGCAAACCTTTGTGAGACAGAGGGTTCTGATTATTGGAACCAAAATGATTTCCTAAAAAAATCTCATCCATAATTTTCCCAGAAAAGGTCAGTGGTTATTTTTGGGCTTTTTGGCTAAGGAAGCAAAACTAGGCACATGAGGAATGAGGAAAGTCAGAGCCAAGTTCTAAAGCTATTCTCTCCTTTGAACAGCTTTAAGTTGGAACATGGATAAAATCTGTCCTTGTGTAACCTAAATATAGGCCTAGATAAAGGTCAAGCTTAGAGGTTCAAATTCTTTAAAAAATCATATGTTCTTATAGCTGCTTCTTTCTTGCCTTGCTGTGGAGAAAGTAGGTACTGAACAGCATCCTGCAGAGCATAGGAAACTGGGTCTGCTATGTGTACCTCTGGGTTTGTTGGCTTTCATGTCTGACTTCCAAACTACTAATACATTGCGACATTTAAACACTGCTTTCCTCTGCTGCTAGCATCTCATAATGGTACAGATACCCTCACATTTAAAAATCCATCTCTAGAAGAGATCCCACCAGTGGGAATATTTAGGGCGAGCAGGAGGTAAGCACAGATCATAGATCAGTGCTGAATGCCACCTGACAGGAAAATCCACTGTTCCAGTACGTTGTTGTTTCAATTCAGAAGTAAAAAAAAAAAAATTCCGGAAAGAAATCCCAGAAGTGCAAAGGCAGCTATTTTAAATTAAAAAAAAAAAACACAGCAAAACCAAACATATTTAATTTCCAGCATGATGTTCTTGAAATGACTGATGTCACTGAGAAATTTAGGACATTAGCAGAATTCCTATTCCAACAGGAAAAGCGTTCTGGTGCTGAGTCCAGCCCTCTGAGCTACACACCAGTACAGATGAGAGGAGGAAAAATAGATGCTTCCAGGCATCAGCTACTGCCCATGGTATTTTCACAGCAAGTGGAAACTCAAAGTTTGCATTCCTTGGAGAAGCAGAGGACCTAGAAGCCATGTCTGGTTTAGGAGAATGTTCTGTGCTTTGGAGGGATTCAGCTTCCCACTTTTACCACATACAGAGCCTGGATGATTAATTCCAGCTCTCGGAAAAACCTTGTGCATTCTGTGAAGGGAACCTGTTTCCTATCTTAAACCATCTCAACAGCCTGAGTCCCCAAAGGAGAGCATGATTTGCCCTTTCATGCCTAGTTCATTTTGAACTATGGGTTCCACAGAAGAAGAAGGAGCTGAAGAAATACCAAGAGAGCTAAAGATCTTTTGGCAATCAGCTTCTTAAAAAGAACAGGAAAGGGACTCTCCTCCAGTATATGCAGATTGCAGGTGATAAATCTCATTGGAAGGTGTACTTTTCCTTCAGATTAGTTGAATTATAGACAGTTTCTTCCATAAAATGTGGTCTCCATTTGGGAGCTAATTACACTTGACAGGATGACATAACAATCAAGACAATGAGTTCATGCAGTTGGCTGAGCTCTTTGGGCTTGGTGGTAAGTGACCTATGAAGATAACAGTGTCTAATTGGATCTTGGCCCCAAAACCTCACAAAAATGTAGAGGTATACTAGTTCATGGAAGATGCACCATCCACCTATGTGAGCTGAGGTGATTACATACCTGGGGTTTTTGGCTGGTAAATTTTACGTTTTGAAAATGTAGATCTATTGAATTCAATTCTCGCTTACCACACTCACAGAGAGAGGATTTATTTCGGGATGGCATGTGGAATAGGATTAATTTTTTTTTTCTGTGCACATGTTGTATTTTCATCTGTTCTTCTTTTGCTGGGTGTTAGTGAAAATAATTTATCACTGGCAGAAAAAAAAAGTCTTTTTCTGTATGGCAAACCAGTACAAGTTAGAAAGAAGACTTTTATTCACCTTTAGATGATACACTGTTTTCTTATTTTCACATACAAAATTGTCTCATTTGTTTCTGGTATCTCATAAAAGTACAGCTAGCCTCGAAAATAAAAAGCAGTTTGTATTCGGAAGCCACAGTGCTTATACTGAGGTAAGCCTGGGAGAAGCACAGGTAATAAGAGTGTCTTTGAAAATATTTATTGCTTTAAGCAAGTTTTTAACTTTCATTGCTTCAAATTTCTGTACTTAGGAAGAGCTGTGACAAAAATACTGTCTTTGGAAATTGTTGGTCACCTTCTTTGCCATTCATTTGAGAGACAACATACTTGTTTCTGGACTGTTTGTTCACATATAGAAAATTAAGTTCATTCCAAAACATGTAGTAGAGAACAATATATTGCAAAAGGCAGGTTTCTCTATTGCAAACATAATTTCTCTGTTCAAAATTTATCTGAACATTTTGCAAACAAAAGCCAACTAGAACAGCAAGCCAAATGCACTGTTAATCGTCTGATTGTACATGCAAATCAGGCAGGTAGGGACATGATGATTCAGATTGGCACCTTGACGACTCAGATGTTGTTGGTACAAACCATAGCTAGAAGGAAGTGAGCTAGTGTATCAAATTTATGAAAATGTACTAGTTAATAATTTACCATCCATAAATAGACCCTCTCCAGCAGCAAATGATCTGTACTCTGAGATATAAGAATCCATTTTTAAATGTTATTCTTTATTGAATTTTGCAGTCAGGGCAATAACAAAAGCTCGGTTGCAACTAGGCAACTGGGTGTGGATCTTTTTCTTTGAACACCTCTGTAGCATGATGATAGATTCTAGCTGCAGGCCATGCTTTCTGTGTCTCCAGAATCTTGTATGAAAGGGATAAGCTAGAGCTGCCCAGTCAGGTTTCAGGTTACCATTGTACTTGACGCATACGTTAAGATGATGAGCCTTATCCCAGAGAGATGTCTAATAGTCTAATGCAAGAAAAGAAGCAGAAATTAAAATCATCATCTTTTATTTCTGTAGGATACCTCACCCAGCAGAAATCAATCTTTTTTTTTTTTTTTTTATTTAAACTATCACACATAGACTTTTCTAGTCACATTTAAGCCATTCAAATTATCCATTAAGGTGGTCTTTCAGAATTTAATTACCCAGATGCTTGGTCAGGGAAAAAAGGTTTACTTCACCACTCTTTTGAGAACTGATCCAGTTCCATGACATACTCAGACCTTTACTTTCATGTGTGATCTACTTGACCTACCCCTGTGATAAAGATGCAAGAAGGAAGGTACCTTGTGTTCCTCCATCCCCTCAGTGAATGCAGCAAGTGGCAGGAGCCCAGGTGGTGTTTAACTAATAGCTTATTCTGGTTTGACTCTCTGTTTTCTTCCCTCCTTCCACGAAGCCACCTATGTCCTAACAGAGGATTCCAGCTTCAGAAAGCAGATACACATCTTGTTTACTTCAACCAAATACTAATGCCAGAATGTAAGTTGAAGTAACTGCATTTAACAGCACATACTATTCATGTAATGTCTTAACCATGCAAGCTTTAAAACTGTTCTTTGACTAAGCTTTATTCCAAGTGGATACCCTTGTACATACTATAAATCCCTCTCCGTCTGAAGGCTAAACCATTTCAAATCACCACAAGCATTGCCTGAGCCTTTCTTCATATTTCATAGATGTAAAACAGAAGGGCTTGTAACTGAAGACTCAATTGAGCATCTTCATGGAGAGGATGGAGAAAAGGTATCCATAAACTCAAAGCTCATCTCTAAACACTATCTTGACCAACAGACTTTAAAGTTGACCTCTGGGTCCCATTCAGCCAAGGTTTGGAGCTGTATTTGGTCCTTTAGGATCTGGTCATGAATCATTTTGGTTCTTGCTATGACAAGTGTTATGAGGTTACATCTTGCCAAAATGTGGTTAAGAACAGGTTAAATTCTCCTGCTGAACAGCTAAGCAGTGAGAAAGTTATAGAAGACAAAACTTTACAGATAAAATGAAATAGAAATTTGTTTGAGATGACAGGACAGTACCCCTAGTGTCAGAAAGGATACAGCTGCCCAGAGACTAAGGACAAAGATGTAATTAAGTTATGAATATGATTGATATGGTTATAGTATATATAATCTTAACATGTACTTAACGGGAAGTCTGAAATATATTTGGTGCATGTCAGGTTCCATTCTGTTAACTCTTAGCTTCCATTTCTGTTGCTTAAAAAATAGAATATGAACTTCTCTGAATTTCTATGTTAAAGATTGCTAAAATTCACCTGAAACAAATTATCATTCAATCCATCTCTAAAATCCATATGTATTTAAAAGTTCTGGAAACCATAAGCTAAAGTAGAAAAAATTATATCAGCTTCCAAATAGCTTTTTAAACTCCAGGTTCCTAATGATTTCAACTTAGCTGCTAATTTTATATGACGAATTTATAGTCCAGCCTCAGCTTCAGACATGCATTGATAAACACTCCCTTGACTTTTATAAGATTTGGACAAAACATCTATACTATCTTATGATTTTCTTAATATGAGTAATAAGTGATGCATGATATTTGTTCAGCAGTATTAAAATAGATGATTCAGTGAAACATGAACAATTCCTACTTTTAATTTAATGGTCTTATTTCATTATAATCTGTTGGTTTATTGTTATTCATTGCATACCTTACTCTTTAATCATGTTTGCTTAGTGAGGTGCCCTGTTTTCCACAATAGGGACAGTTTGCTTTTTGGATGTGCTCATAAATTCTTATAAACATTTCTAAAATTAACCTTAGTGTAAGTGACTACTTTTGAGATGGCTTGACCATGTTGCTATACTATGTTTACACATATACTTTCTATTTATAGTTTAATTACAAGTGTGTAACTAGTAGGTGTAACAAACCAAGCTGTTTCCACATGACCAGGATTCCCACCACTTTCTGTGCTCTCCTAAGGACAGCAGCCAAAGTCTGAGGAAGGACTGACTGGGGTAGTCTACAAAAAAAAAACCAGAAAATGCAAAACAGCTTCTCTTGCAAAGACAAAGGAAGTATTTGTCCATATATCTCAGCACACCAACAGTTTAACCCTTTCATCTTTATAATTATTGTGGGTGTTACAGAGCAGAATTGTTTCCTTAATGAACAATCCCTTACTAACAAATGTGCCTGTCTCATTCTTCTTGTCTTTGACTCTGCCTTTTCTGCTGTATTTTAGAGCTGTCCCACACACCCTCTGCTGTGTGTGAGAAATCATGCATTCTCTTCAGAGAAGGCTCAAGCATCAGCTAAACCTTTCCTAAATAATATATAAGATTTTTAACCTGGACTGGTAGCCATTTAGCATTTATCTAGATATGCTATCAGCCTGATGAGGTATCCAGCTTGGGGTATGATACTACTTGCAAAGTGCACTCAAAAGGCTAACGGAGGGTTTGGGCACAGCTTAGCCCAGGTCTGATCATTCCTACTGCAAGGCCATCTAACAGTATGACATTTTTGGTCTCAGTACATCTCTACTTGGATGTATTACTGGAATTTCTCTGGTTGTGTTCTACAGCTCTTTTTACCTGTAGTAAACTGTCATGTTCTGCAGCATTACTTGCTGACAAATTGTGAGAATAAATAGTGTCTTTTCTGAGCACTGTAGGAAACACAGATTAATCCTTTTCAGGTGATTAAATTTTCATTCTCATGGTAGTGTGAATGAACTACTAACAAGAGTAACGGTGGTACCCATCTTTTCTGTTTAAGACAGATGGAAAATGCTACTTTATTTGTGTGAGAAGGTTTTGTGATTGGTTAGGAAGGCTTTGCTGGGATGACAATGCCTTCATTCTCAGACACTGGTCCTTTTGTCAGCTCTTACTAACAGTTAATCCTTGTGAAGAGCACCATTAAGTAATTGTGAGCTTCCACATACATCACCTCTTTATGCTGTGGTCCAAACCTGTCTCCAGCAAGTCCTATAGTCCTGACTATATTTCTTTTGCTGAGGTCTGACAAAACAGAATCTTGATCCACTGCAACTTAGCAAGGCTATAGGTTTATCTACCAGGGCATGAGGACAGGGTGGCTGGAAGTGGGCGGTGGCAAGTAGCAGCCATCAGCAGGGCAGCAGGTCCATCCAGCTTCACTGGTTGAACCTGGGTTCCTGCTAAAGGGTGAAATCTGAAGCTACAACCACTCCCTGCCTCCTGCTTCTCCTTTCTTGGTGGAGGGCTCCATGTTCCTTCATGAAGCACTTTCAGCCACACCCAAGTACTAATTGTTTAGTAACGAAAGCTTTAATTATCAGGTTATTACCATTTTAATTACCAGGACATTGGCAGAGACTGAGGTCAGACTGCCAAAGATGCATTATAATTATGGGATCTGATTTTGGTTCATTCAGGAAGAAATCTGTTTACAAGCATTTATAAGGGTTTATTTATGTTCTAGGCAAGATTTATGTGAAGAATCACGAGGTGCTTCTAACATTTACTATGCAGCCAAGTTGGATTAAACCTTGTATGAAAGATTTATCTCTTGGTTTCCAAATTTGCAGAAGGTCTTATCCAAACCTCTTTTAAGTATATAAATGCTCAGGCAAATCATTGCCAAAGATAGAGAGGCTTAGAAAATACGACCTTCCAATGGAAAAACTTATACATGGACTAGATTGCTGCAAAGAGAATGAGAACTATCTTTGTCTGGTATCTACAGTGAACAGAACAAGAAGTAATGAGGCTAAATTAGATCAAAGTAGATTTAGGATAGACATTAGGGAAAACAATGGTGATAATTAACCACTGAAATAGTTTATCTTGAGAGAACATGGGCTCCCCATGGTTACACCTTTTTAACGACAGATTGAAAAAGCATCTATGAGGAGTGGATTAGGTTTCCCTGTTCCTAACTTGTTGTTGGATAATGAACTAAATGATTCCTGCCAGCCTGCCTGTATCTTTATCAGCCATTAGTCTTTGAAGTAAGAATGAGTCTATAGATTTAATTGATCATTGGGATTTTATGATGAATTAGATGCAGGATAGGTGATGTAGATGTTTACGTAGTGTTAACTTTTTGTTAGAATGGTGTTCAGGCAAAGCAGGTGTTGCAATTCTGAAGTACAGATTAGAATCAGAACTGCTGGTTCACTTCTCTCTAGAAAACAATTGCAGAGGGTTTGTTTTATGAACATTTAGAAATGTGTTTGTGTGGTCTTTTGCTGTGAATTGCAGAGTTATAAATTCCTTTCTCTGTAGACTGTGAGAAACATTTTGTGTTTTGCTTAGGGCAGACTGCTAGAAAATAAAGGTACATTCTATTCTTTCATGAAAATGGGACTTTTATCCTTTCAGAGCACTGCATTAATAATCAAAAATAAAGGTAGCATATACCTGGGCATGTTGTTAAAAGAATATATCATCTCTTTTACAGAGATGTATTCATGTTTGGACAGAAGTTTTGAGTGTGGTCAGTTACATTAAGTAATATTCAGATCAGTCAGTAGCTTCCACACAAAACCCTTAAAAGATTATTTTAACTGCCAGTGTATGTTTTAAGCTGGCTAAAGCAGATTGGCTCTTGGATAGATATTAAGACAATTCTTCCTGTTTATATTTATAGCTCGGGGGGGGGATCTGTTGCACCTGCTACCTCTCACAAGTAAAGCTTTTCATATTTCACAGGAAAAATTACATATTGGTCACATGAAAAAAAATATGTTACATTAAAATATTATCTTCAAACAACAATGGATTTTTCTACCAGCAGGGCCTTATGGTTATGCAAAAGCAAAATTAAATAGAAATAGAATCCACCGTTTTTGGAATCAGCAGTTATTTTACAAGTGCACACGTGTGTGTGTGTCTAAATAACTTATTTGCAGGAAAATTGTTTAAAGGAAAATGTGGAACTGTGTTTCAGCAGGGGATCTGTGTGAAGACAAAAAACTCAGCTGGAACACAGAGAGAGAATCCTCACGGGTAAATAAAACATCAAAAGAAAAGCCAAGACAAGTAGGCAGACAGAGAAGGAGGGAACGGTTGGCAGAAGGAAATAGAAAGAAAGGGAGTAGACAGACATGAAAGTAGAAATATAAGTGAAATACAGCTTCAAAGGACTTCTTGAAAGAAGACCAGATGCTCAAATTTGGTGCCAAGGGTCAGAAAAAAAGTCAGGTAAGACTCATGTGATTCAAAGGTACAAAAATACAAGGCTAAACAGCTTCAAGAGCCAGGGCTGGAGAATGCAGTTCCTTCTGGATGTTTTTAGAGTGCTTGTACTCCAATCAATAATCCAGAGAAACTCGGAGGATTGCTGAACCAATTTCAGAGAAGCAAGGTAGAAGGTTGAGCGACTAACATGAAAGACCAGATGTAGTGATCAGTGGTTGCAACATTGTCCATTTATGGACTCACACTCTTCTTCACAGGGCAATAAGAAAATCATGACTCCAGGAAACTGCTGAGGACATAATCAGGCCTGGAGCAAGAATTGCTATTATTAAACAGAACAATGTTTGTGACTATGAGTTGTGCAAAGCAAACAAACAAAACCAACACACACAAAAAAAAAACCACCCCACCCAAACACAACTCAAAACCGTGAATCAAAACTAACCAACAAACAAATAAACAAAAACCACAACAGGAGAAAAAGACCTAAATAGCTGCTCTAGGATTTGTCTAAAGCCAGGCTGTAGACTCTTGAAATACATTTAACTCCGTCATGGCCACAACTCAGGCCATTTGCAAGTGTATAAAGAGAATTAAATACAGTCATGAGAATGTCTCTATTATGGTGATCCGTACTCAAGTGAATCCTGGCCATAGCAATTATTTTTTTCTAGCAAACTTTAAGGAAACTACTTTATTTTAGGCAGCTAAAGAGTTCAGTGTTGAAGTCTGAGAGGTGTTTGTTGACTGGATATATTGGTTCTATCCAGAGGCTGCATCAAATGTTAATGAGCATGTCTCATTTTTTCAGTAGACTAGGAAACAAGGATTAAGGCAGCTCATTTATTATCACCTACACCAGCATGAAAATGAATCTGTCATTCTCTAAGCCTAAAGTAAAAAATATCCTTAAAAGAAAAAGGTGAATCAGAAAGAGGCATGAAATAAAACACTCTTATTACCTCTGTGATTCTCCTCCAGTGAGCCTCTTATTTTAAAAGGAATATACATTTCTTGCACATAGTTTCAGGCATGTTAAAGTGTTTCTTTCTGTCCCTCTGGCTGCCAAAGGTACCAGCCAGAGGTGGCAGATGCAAGCATTAAGCAGGGTAGTTGGTTCTAGGCCTGCAGACTGTGGCTGTCAGGTCAATCACCTCTGCCTGGTGTGTGGGAGTTTCCCATGGCTGGCTTGGCAGCTGCAGGCAGAGACATAACCCGCTGTCAGTGGGACACTCCGGTACATAAATGCCCAAGTGGCTTGCCAGAAACCAAGTAGAAAATGAATTCTTGGTGCAGGTGATAATTGAAAAAATGGAGAATCCACTGTAGGATCTGAGAAGGAGACTGAAGAGAGTTGGGGGAAGGAGGGAATATTAAAAAAAAAAAAGAAAAAAAGGAGACTGGTATTGTAGAAGGGGAAAAGAAAGAATATTTAATCAACCCAATTAGCAATCAGTCTAAAGGCACTGAACAGAACTGATGTAAAATGCTTGCAGCAGCACAGAGTGTAGAGTAGTAGTACACCATAAAGTAATAGGATTTGGCAGCAGTGATCCAGTGGCAATAAAGCTGATGAGGAATTTGCTAAGAAGGAGATTCACAGGCTGTGATATCTGCCAGAACTACAGTATGTCTACTGAGTGAAATCTCACCCACAAGTGGCATCAAAGACAGTGACAGCCAATGACTTAAAAATTATGTCAGGAATTTGAGACCAAGGAAGAGATCCAAAGTCATATGAATATGAGGCCTCTTTTAGTTATGTTAGAATTCTTTACTACCATGGCAAGCCTGTTGTTAAAAATACAGTTAAGTAAGCGAATATTAAACCCAGTGAACCCCTAGTTCTCCCCTTGTGTTCTTCTGCATTGCTTCCCACTGCAGCCCTGGTTCGGTAACTCCCAGGTCATACTGGACTCTCAAATCCTTCCTCCAACCCCAGCTAACAGGAGAGAGAAGGAAGGAGATACTTGTAGCAGTGGATTTCTGTGGAAGCTGTAACATGGTCCTGAACTACAACGAAACATTTTGTTGTCACATCTGTCTTGCAGATGCCTGCTTTTTATCTAGCCAAGTTGTAGGAGTTGACTCTGGGGAAGCTGTGTGTGAGTGTTCAAGGTCAGCCAAGTCTTGTATAACCTACAGCACAGATTTCTCTTTCTTCATAACCCAGCTGAACAATTACGGATGTTCTTTCTTCGTTTAGCTGTATGTTAGGTCACAGGCTAAAGAAATGAAATGTGTCCATCAGGTACTTCTATTCCCTCCCTTCCTGCCATTAGTTGTCCCCAGTAGGACCCTTTTCCTCCCTTAGTCCTTGTATAGCTCAAAGTAGTTCCAGTCCATAGGAGAGGGCAACAGGAAATCCTGAAATAAGTTGCATACATGCAAAATCCTATGCCTGCATTAAACAGCAGACTTTATATAGAGAGATAGAACAGGAAGTCTGCTGATTCTGTGTGGGCCCAATAAGAAAATAATTAAATTTTACCATCCTCGGTATACTCTGCTAAGGATGCGTGCAGTCAATATTTCAGTAGTTAATTATCAAATGTATTTACAAAGTTTTCTAGTTTAGGAACACCAAAAGAAATGTAGTATGAAGCTGTGTGACTTCTGTGTCCTGATGTAGTGTTAATTTCTTTTGTCTGTTCAAAACTCTTCTGCAAGACAAATTAATCAGTACTGAAAAAGATATTTAATGAATGTTATAATGAAAAATGCAACGAACCTTGATCATAATTCCTATCTTTGTTTTTACCTGTATTCCTTCGTCCTAACTTGGTAGATAAAGTTAAATACTTGAGGGATATTTTTTAGAAAATAATAGTGATGGAATCAGTTGTTTCTTTGATGCCTCCGCATTAATTTAGTAAGCATGTGAAAAGTGATGCTTCTACACCCAAGAGGACCTGGCAGAAATATTTATGTTTGTTAACTTTTTTAAACCTGTTTGCGTGCTAAATGGCAAAATAGTGGCATTTTTAGTGTTCTGCTCTGGGCCAATCTCAAAGCAATGGCTTAGACAAAAACCTGTCTTGTAGGAGCTTTCTCTCTGGCTTGGTTGCTCTGTCCTTCTCTGGTGCTCCTATGTGGACATCCCCAAGCCAATTGACTACTACAAGTAAAAGGTCTAAATTCACAGTAGATATGATATATCCAAAAAATACAAAACTATTTTTTGTAGCAGGATCAGAATGTGGTTTTGAATTTACCTTAAGCTGTTGTGGTTATAACAGTCCACCCATTTCAGTGAGATTTAATGAAACCTATAATGTAACTTTATATTGCTTTGAAGTTTTTGGGTTTTTTTTTACTCTACGATTGTTTTAGAGAATAGGGTTGAATAAATCATAATAGGAAATGTGACTAAGCCTATTATCCCAGCAGTAGGCCAAGATCGCTGCATTATAAAACACCAGGGGATTCCACATGGAGCATGTGCATATTATAAGAAGGATAAGAATGAACATTTATTGTACAGAGTTATAATTTTCTTGTATTCCTCCTAAACTATTGTTTGTTGCAGATGTGAGATAATTATATCATCTTGTATTTGGATGCCACAAATTATTTGTCATAGTGAATCGAAATCATTGATTTCCAAAGAATGACTGAAATAGTTTTATCACATTATAAGAAGTGTTTTTCTTAAAAGTATTGTAGAGCTGGTTAAAGACACAAGAGTTATTGCAGGCCATTTAGATCTTCTGTAAAAATAAACAAACATGAAAGCTAAAAGGAATTTCAAAACTTGGCCAGAATTTTCTATAGTTTTGCACCATTTTCAGTTCATTTCATTGCTTACAATGAAAATGAAAGTTTCTGAGAGCAGACATTTGTGCTTTGTAGAAACCTATTTTTTCCACCAAAAATGCATCCTTTGAAAATTTCAGCCATCTTTAAAATATCTGTTTTCAAAGGGTTACTTATGTGTCCCATCTACATATATAGAAAGAAGGATACTACATTTTTTGCCATGTAGTTTTGATGTCTGCCTGGCAATGTACAGGAATTGTTAAGATCATACTGGATTTCCTCAGGAAAGAAAGCCAATATCCTCAGCAGTATTGTGTATTTATTAAAAGACAGAACCAAGAATTGAGTTTCTGCACCATCCAAGCTTTTAGTGTTGCAAAAGGTCCCTCCTTTCCTTTCTTCTTTTATTTTGGCAACTAAGTCATTAGCTATTTATGTTTCTACTCTTCATTTCTGGAATTGTTTTGCAGAAGACAATTCAGTTTTTCACTTCCCCAGCAGTAGCATCTACTTCACTGAGGATAATCTTTTTGCACTCAGCTACAAGTCAGCACAGAATATATGGATGCAATAGCAGATCAGGTACCTGGGAAGAAGCCTCCAATTGCCCTAAATTAGTGTTTTGAAATTCTCAATAGGTGCAAGAGAATCATTGGGAAGAAAAAAAAAAAAAACCAAACACAAAAATTAGCACTACTCTTTGAATCTCTTCCTTCTTCCACCCTCCTAGTTGTGAGGTTTGCTGGTTTCCAACCCAAACAAATGACTGAAACAGTCATTTTGGTTAAGACATCTCTCAGACATTCTTAGTCACAGATGGGAATGAGAGGAGGAGAGCAACCCAGGGCATTAAATAATAAGCTCATGTTAGCAGTGTCAGTGCCCTCCCTGAAGCTTCTGTCATGAGGGGAGAGCCCTCCTCCTCTTATCAAAGCACATTGTCACATAAAGAAAATGCACCCCTACCCATCCAGCATCTTTAGGGAGATACCCCCAAAGCAGCACTGATCTTCCTTTCCTCTTTCTCCTGTGTGCCTGCGTAGACCTCACAGCAGAGGTCCAGTTGCTCTCTTGAGCCTTTGAAGACCCACCCTTGGGTGATGATGGAAGAAGGTCAGGGCTGAAGAGGATAGGGCTACCTTAGAGATCCTGAAGTGATGAAATGGTGTCTAACTGAGTTTGTGCAGGAGTGATGCTGTAGTTAAGCTGGTCTCTTGCTCTCCCCACTAGCAGGAACAGCAAACATCTAGTGTGAGGTTGTCCTTTGCTTGCCTCCTGCTTTAGCAGAGCTAAAGTAGAGCTTGCTGCCGGTCAGACACCAGCCTGCAGCACGTTCCAATTAGAGCTTCTCCCTTTCTTTGTTGGCTTTATCTGTACGCTCATCTCTGTGTGCCTCAGGAAACCAGGCTGAAATCAAAAGTTCACTATTTCTTCCTCCAACCACAGTGCGTCAGTTACTCAAATTAAAGGACAGACCTGCTGTGAAATAAAAAGTGTTCCCCAACTTGAAGCACTTTCTCATAAAGATACTGTACCAATCAGTTTGATACCTGTGGCTTCCTACTAAAAGCAAATGATATTTCACAGCAGCTAACCAAGCTCACAGGGATGTATAAATTAAGCAACAATGCTCTTTATTCGCTTTTGCCTTTAAGTGACCACTTTGTGTGCATAGAAATATAAAGGGATTTTTATTTTTTTTAAAGGAAGCCAATGAAAATACATGAGTTTTGGCTCAGGTACATATGAATTCTTCCAGTAATAAAACAGGGTTAATTTTATATTTAAAACTCAGTTTTCTATTTGAATTTAAATTTTTATTTGTACCAGAATCTCTCCTTGATAACTAGTAAAGTACCCAGTATGAAATAATAAATACTATTGATATGTTGATATTGATATGAAATAAACCCACTGACATAACCACCAAGACATATCTTCTAGTAAAAATTGTTTTAATCTTTTGGAGTAAGATTAGATGTTGAGTCATTTTACTTCAAAAACTCTATTTACTCCTTGAAGAATATAAATTCAGGAATTGCTAGTTTAGATTGGAATTATTATTTCTGAGTTCCTTCAAGGAAACCTATCCTAACAACAGGTGAAAACATGTAATCTCCATGGAGCAGCAACTATATATAGATTGGACTCATCCAAGAACTCATTTACAAATTTCATTGCCTTCCTCTAGAAATCACAGACAAAGGTTTATGCCCTTGCCTTCTCTGAAATAAAACTACAGCTGGTAAATGACTTGAAAAACTCAGATGTATGACATGAGTTGCCCTTATTATCAGAGAAGGCAAAAACCATATGCCAGATACTAGCCATACTGTGCAGTGGGCTGCAAAAAGGTACTTGGATGCTCCATTGCAGAGATCTGCCTTTCTGCCTTACTCTCTGCCTCCAGGAGAGTAAGAGCAGAAGGCTGCTCAGTGTTTCTGCAGACCTTTTATAAGATGTAATCTCTGTAGCACAAGAGTTTTAGCTCAGAGCAGGGAGCCTGCATCTCACGCACAGACTGAGAAACTATTTACTGGAACAGAGAGGAGAAATCTGGAGCTCTGAGATTATGGAAATAAATACAGCAGGGACAGAAGGGATTGTTTGGGGGTTGTTGCAACTCAGAAGTATTCCGTGTTGTCTGAAACCAGTCCCAGGAGAAACGATGTACTTGCAAGGACGCAGTGGGCAGGAGTCATCTGGGCTATTAACAGAACATTAGCATAGCCATGTTAAATTAAAGGTTAATTTTGCTTCATGTCTTGTCTCTATCAGTCAGCCTCCTACATCACAGATGTAATGTTGCAGTAAAAATGAGTGACAGTATCAAAAGCATTCTGAAAATCTAAGGATCTATCAATCACATCATCCTTATACATACCCTTATTGACCTCTGGAAAGAACTGTAAAAGATTTGCAATAAAGGGTTTCTCTTTACAAAATACCTACTGACTGACTTAAAAAAAAAAAAAAACCAAGTTGACTCTTGCCAGTTAAATCAAACATACTATGTGCCCATTAATTCCATTCTTTATTATAGTTTTTACTAATTTGTTCGATATAGCCATTACGATTTATAGACCCACTGATTCTCCATAACTGCTCTGGAAACATTTTTTAGAAATAGACATCTTAATGTCACTCCTGCTTCCTCAGGTACAGACACAATTTAAGTAAGTGGGCTATGATTAGTAATTCAGGTATTTCATCCTTGACTTCCTTTAGATCTCATGAGTGAACACTCTGAGACAATCTGAACACTCTGAACAATCTGGTTCTGCTGATATGTGACTGTTCAGTTTTCAGTCAGCTCCAGCATCCCTTTAGCAACACTTCACTTTCTGATGAGTCCCCCATAAAGAATGACTTTTCTATAGGACTATCCCTCATTTCTTCTGGGGTGAGCACTGATGGAACTAAAGTCTCTGCAATCTCTAGAATTTCTTTGTCTTCTATGAGAGTGTCTTCCATATCCTGGTCATCAGTGGACCCTACAAATTTTCTGGCAGGCTTTTTGTTTTTGGTCAGTATTAAATACTTATTAGTAGTTTTGATTACTTTTGCTAGTTGCTCTTCAATGACCTTCTTCTTTTATTTCTAGACATATAAAAGGTGAATACATTCTACTCTTTGATATCCAATCATTTCCAGTTTTCTCTATTTTAAAGCTAATATTTCAGTCCAACGAAACCTAGTTTATTTGAGTTTAAAATTATTTCAGTTCTTGAAAGATCACTATAGGAGAAGGTTCAGATAAAGCTTTCTCTGAGCACTGGTCAATTTAACGTCCCGTCATAATGTTATTCTTCCTCTACTGCCTATTAAAGGGTCTAATTTCATTTCTCACTTCTCCCAAGCAGGAGTCATCAGCAGTCCATCTTCTGCACAGATCTGTAGGAAAAAATATCTTTCTGAAGTGCTTCAGGAATGTGCTTAACCTCAGCAGTTTCTGGGCAATAAAGAATGCTTTCAGAATTACTCTGGCACAACAGTTTATGATTAGTTATTCATTAGCTTTTGTTTTCAAATTTGCAAGTAAATATTTATTTGATGTTCTGGAGTACCTGTTCTGTTTCAGATACTGTGTGCTTCTTGTCACTGATTCTTCCACCCACTAGCGTAAATCTCAAGACAAAACATCTGTTACTAAATCTCTGTGTGTGAGCCTGGACTTTTATTTGAAGAAACCACACAGGAAATTAGACTCTGCTGTCCAGTTTGTGCTTGGTATCCATGTAGCATTTAAAAAGCTTTAAGGTCTCGCTGCTTTAGAAGAATACACCAAAACTATATCACATCTGGGAGTCTGAAAGCTTACTGCATGAGAGAAGCAAATACTGAAAAGCTGAATTAGAATACATTAGTTTGAGGGGGCAAGCTCAAGACTGCAACCACCTCAGAGCTAGTGGCTCTAATCTTCCAGAAGAGCAAACCCTTTGTGAGAAAAAGCCTGAAAATCAGGCGGCTCATCTCTCCTCTGCAGTGACCTGTCATGATGGCCATCCTAGGAAACTGTTAATATGTGGGGACGTATGAATGTATGAACTCAAATGAGATGATATTTTTGAAGCAGTTCTTGGAAAAAATTAACCACAAGTCTCAAAATTTTCATGTCCAAATGTAGCATTCATTTACATCATTTAGTTTCCTTTCAGTCATTTATTTATACATACACAAGCCGCCCTCACTCATCCTATACATGCAGACATAAACTAATTAATTGTTTTCTCCAACAGACTTAAAAAGGAAAGAGTAAGAGAGGCTTTCTGTTTCTAAATGCTTGGAAGCTGCTACTATAGGGATTTGATAATTACCAGAGTGACATGAAAGGAGCAAGTCTTAAAATGGGAGTAGGCATCATATTTCTTTGAACAGTAAGATCTGCAATAGAAGTTTAATCATTCTTCATATGACAAGGCTATCAGGAGATACACTTTGGCTGCAAGACAAATCACATGGTAGGAATAGAAAACAAAGACTGAAAATTCAAAACTGTGGTTTTTTTAACAGGAGGAGATGTCACTGGATATCTGGATGCATTTCTGGACAAGTCAAAGGCATGATCTATGTTGGTACCAGTGATATTGGGGAAGAGTAGAGAATACATAAAGGCTAAATTTAGATGTCAATACTAGGAAAAACAAGTGTAGAAAGACCAGCATCCTCACTGCCCTAAGTTGGATTTGAAGATCTTAAAGGTCTCTTCCAACCAAAATTATTTTATGACTATAATTCTAAAAGCACTGTATTCTTTAAGAGTAAATCAAAACTTGTGAACAAAAATTGTGGTGTAGGGAGAAACCTGTGTACAAGTCTTCATCGTTTCATCTCTTACATGAATGTGTACACAATCTTTGTTTTAGTATAGATTTTGAGCTAATTTAAGGAAAAATTCCAAGAAGAGATGAACTCGTTCATTTAATAGCAAATACACAGAGAGAAGGGAAGAAGGGAGATCCACTCCACGACTGTTACACAGGGATCACCTGTTGCTAAGAGCTTTTCTTGTCAAGGGTGCAAAGATTTGCAAAGCACATCCCTCCCTGTGACAGGAAGGGATATATGTGAGAGTTTTCGGATTACTGTGAGAGTGGTGGAGCACTGGAACAGCCTACCCAGAGAGGTGGTGGAGTCTCCTTCTCTGGAGACATTCAAAACCCTCCTGGACAAGTTCCTGTGCAACGTGTTCAAGGTAGACCTGCTCAGTGGGGGAAGTTGGACTAGATGATCTCCAGAGGTCTCTTACAACCCCATATGATTCTATGTTTCTATGTGCTCCACACTCCTGAAGAACAGAAGGAAATTACATCTGGTCTAGGATGACTTATATACTCACTGCTCACTCACAAGCATTTTGAATAAAATTAGTGTAGAAGTTTAAATAAAAATGGGCAAGTAGACACAGAGTCAGGTATGTTAGAGCAAGAGTCTTGATTTGAATTCCTAACTTCTGCAGCAATGCAAATTATTATTCTCATCACTAATAATAATATTAGTAATAATAGTATCATAAACACTTCTATTACAAAGTACAAAATTTAAGATAAAAGTCTTCTTTGTCTCACAGCAAGCTTCAACATTAAGTGGGGAGTATGGAAAATGCCTCAAAGACTCAGTAAAGCCCTTCCAGGAATATATCTTGGGTGATCTGTATTTAAGAAGCCAATATTTCTTTAAAGAAATAACACCAAGTTCTGTCTGGGGGATAATAAGCTAGTTGTGAAGTATTTTTCCTTTTTGCACCAGCAGAGACAGTTTCTCATGGTCGGGAGAGCAAGCGCTGCCTACCCTCATCTATGTCAGATGGAGAAGAGTCACTATCCACCATTCTAAATCAGACCTCAGGCATATCTTTGCATATTTATTATGCATAACCACTTACAGATATCAGCAGCTTCTACTCCAGAGAAAATGTTTTTCTTCCTGCTGCAATATGAATATAGTTTTGCCCCTACATCTGTAAGACACTATTGGTGCTTATGTATTTTGTTTCCAGCATTACATTAGCATTGCAAATTAAATGACCCCTCCTGGAATTTCAAATAAATAAATAAATAAATCAACATCTCATTCATCCAATCCCTCTTGGAAAAAAAACCCCAACTCTCTTTTTTGAAAGAAGTGTTATATTTTGAGCAACAGAGATCTGTCCTTTCAGGTGAGAGGCTCCTCTCATCTCACGGAGATCAATGTGGTGCAGTGCAACGACAATAGACAACTCTTTTACTTTGTTGTGTTTTTTTTCAGAGTATCATCAGCCCACAGCAGCCAGGCAGCAAGGCTGCTCAGAGCAGCGTTCTGCGCTGGGTAGCACGTTGTCATGGCAACCAAACAAATGGGTCATCCCACTGCTGCTCCGTTTCATTGTTGTATAGTGCGTAAAAGAAACCACAGCACGAGTGTGAATGTGTCTTTGAGCTTCTGCTAGACTGAGCCAAGTTTCCTGCCTAATCTGCCCTTGGAGTAGGGCAGTACCTCTTGGGGAAGCACCAGGCTGGTCTACCTGCTCACGGACATGCAGATGCTCAGAGAATGAAGACAAGAGTTTTGGAGTGAAAGCAGCAGCCAGCAGTGATCTTCTCTTCTCCGACAAATCATTGCATAGTAGAGGGAAACACACTACCACAGCAAAGGCAATAAAGTGGGAATGTCTGAGCCACATGCTGGTGGCAGAATAACTGGGAAATGCAGTGATGTAGTGGGAGAAGTGGGTGAGGGAGTCCTCTGAGCAGCGTGAAGCATTGTCTGCTGAGCTGATTTCTTCTGACTCCTCCTGTCCTGTGCTTTCCTTGCTGTTGCAGTCTTGTTCTCCTTCTTCATTGTTTTTCCCATTCTAATTCTTTCCTCCTCCTTCCCATTCTTTTGTGTATTCTGTGATATTCTTCTGCTTCAATTTCTATTCCTATGGTTGTATTAGCTCATACCCACCCTACCACCCTCCATAGCTTCTGGTAGGACTGTTTCAGCCTCACTCACCTGTACATTGCAAGATACTTTCTATGATGAGATTTTGTTTTCAGACAGATGAGAACTTAATCAAGTTTATAGCTATTCCAGCTGGAATTGTGTGTGCCAAACATCTGCATGAAGAAGGTATTTTCTTGAAGTTTATGTAATTATTGTCAGCCAAAATTAATAAAACATTTCCAAGATTCAGGATAGGGATGAAATGGAACTGGGCCAAAATTATGGTAAATTATAAGTTCTGGATTTTATGATAGCCCCATATACTGGGAAGAACTGGGAGTAGACAGGCAAGCAGGCTCTGGGGAGGGAGCCTGTAATGAAAACATAGTGGGTGTAGCTTTGCAGATGAAGAATCACTTAGGTGAGATCAAGGAGGCACAGGAGAAGTGAGAGGAGACGCCATAAATGAAAAGGCTCAGCTCCCCAGAGAGCAATAGTACAGGATGAAATGGAGGAGTAGGACAGACTGCATGACAACTAGGAAAGGAGAAAGTGGGGCTGAATCCAAAGGGAGACTGGTGTGAGAAATCCAAGAAAGGGTAACAGAGACTGAGACAGGACCAAGAGGCATAAAATACCCTAATGGGTAAATGATGGAAACATGGGGCAGAAGAGATTGATCTTACAAACAGGATCTTACAAACAGGAAGAGCTATGTTGGAATGGAATTAAAATTCATAAATCTCACCATTCATCTGCTGCCAGCAAATGTGTGTACAACTTCTCAGTAAAGGGTCTCATTTCTTCACTAAGAAGGACAACTTGTCATGGCCAGCAGTTACTTCATTAGCTCAAGCTGCAGAATTCTGTGCCGTGGCTCTAGATGTGTCCAGCACACAGGCAAACCATGAAGATACTAGGATGATGCCACATTATGGGATATTCCTCTCCTGTGTCTGTTTAAAAGTAAACAAATTATTAGAAAAAAAGGCAGAATATTACCTAAACACTGTTTTTAAAACAGTTCTCAAAACATTGGAAATGCACTTCTCTGTGCAATCTTTTCTCAACCCACTTGTGAGACTTCATTTTGGTTGAAGATTTAGGTATCACACACTGTTGTTTCAACAGGAATCAGGGCTCAATTTTAAGGAACAGCCTGTTGTGAAAACAAGCTGTAATTGTGCAGTGAAAGGTGGACAGTCTGCAGGCCCACAGGTCAGGAGGTGCCTACAGAGGGAAGCAGGAGAAGAAAGCCTGATCTCTTCATCAAAGCTTCTGCAGAACTGTCTTGTACCCAGCCTCTCTCTGTGGTGTTGTCTACCATGCTAAGCAAGTCACTAGAGCCAAACTATTCATGTGTGGCAATTAATTGCATTTTATTCATTATCTTGATCTTTCATTTGAACCTGAATTGAAAAGGTGTTGCGCTTTCACCGTTGCCTTTCATGTCTCTGAGAGCCATGCTTTGAATGTCTAATGTGTTAAATTCACTGAAAAAAAAAATATTTTCCATTTCTAACTCAAAACAAGCAGGAACTTTTTTTTTTTTGTTCAGGAATTATTTTGTTGCTCAGTCCTCCAGATGTAAAATGGATGTATGAGTACTGCCTGCCTTATGTTACAGAGAGGTTCTGAAAACACGTTCATTTCTATTTGTGGAGGTGTTGGATGCTAATATGAACAGCATGAAAAGTCTCTGAGAAACTTCTGTCTTTGTCTTTTGAACACATTTTGAGAAGTGCAGGAAATAAGGCACAGGAGCCACATGAGTAAACAAAATGCTGAAAAGTTATTTAAAAGGTGAGTACTCAATCAGGGACATGTGCCATGAAAAAACACAGTATGTAATGATGGGATTGCAGACCTCCTATCTATTGAGGGCTTGACTCTTCAGCTCTAGAATAATAGAATAAAATATATAATAATATATATAATGATATAATAGCACACCATTGCACAGGTCTTTACATACTTATGCTTTCTGCAACAGAAACAAACAAATATTGAACCAATAAGAAACGTCAATCCTTCAGAGCCGTGAGGATAGTGTGATAGATGTGAGCATGTTATTTGGGTGTGGTTGTATCCTAGTCTGTTGTTCTGCTTTAATTTTAGTGTTCTTTCACATTATTTCTGAGTATATCTCTCTATGTTCTTGTACAGTGCCCTGGTAGTCAGATTTAATAGCAGTTGCAAGATGTTTAATGCACCATGAATATTAAATCACCTTGGTATTGTCAAAATCACTAACAGCCCATCACAGAGACTGGTATTTTAGAAATGCAATATGAAAAGGCAGACCTTGACCTAAGGAGTTTATGAATTTAAAATAAGACACCACCACATAAATAAGACACAAGCAGATGAAATAATATAATAAAATACAGTGGTCATATCAGAAAAAAAAGTGGTACTTTTTCTGCATTTATGCAAACATAATTGAGAGCGTTTTTGTATCTTTCACATCACGCCTGCGTGTCACTGCTTTCCCGAGCTGCACTTAAAGGGACAGCTATTTATTCTTCTCACCAGAGGCTTTTACCTATAGTAAGCAAAATGCAAGCCAGTGATCATGTAATAAGCGATGGAGTCTTTGTTCTGTTTCCAGTTTCCAAAGCCCTCTTGTGTGCACTACATATCACCATTTAAAAAATTCATTTTTTAAGATATGACAAAAAGGGGCAATAGATCAAAATCTATGATAGTAATGGCAAACATTACTAAATCAGAAAACTAACTTATTCAATGTTACTGCATTGTGCAGGAGTGGAGGTCTCAAAAGATTTATGACACATTTCTGTTTGAAGATGGGAAAGGAATAATGGGAAAATCATACTTTTGAACAAAATGCCTAAGCACTATTGCATTTGGAAGAGAAATACCACATTTGTGCATGTGTTAAACATTCACAGACCATATGTAGATTAAACATTTGATTAGTTTAGAAAAGACCTGCAAGTGTGAAGAATTTATAGCTAGCATAATTCTGGTAGCGGTGAAAAAGATTATAGAAGACAAACATAAAAAGACACAACTTTTTCAAGAACATGGACATCCCAGCAGAAGATCCATAGTTCACGTCAGTTTGGGAAACTGAAAAGGTGCCCACTTCTGACACACAAAAGCATTCCCCTTGCATATAGCCATCAGGATTGGAAATTCAGAATGCAAGAGAACTCTGTATTCAGTTCCAGTTTTAAACAAGACTTGTACCGAATAGCTCCTTTTCTTTATTTCCCTCTCTATTTTTTTTCTTCCTCTTTCCAAGTCTGTGATTCACTCCAAAGGTGAGTGAATAATAATAAGAAACAGAAATGGAGCCAACAACAAAGTAGTGCAAAAGCAGGACCTCAGCACGCTCTGCAATGAGTAAGAAACCTCATTCTTGCGTGTCAGGTTACTTTTCTTTATTTGATTTGCTTATCTTATCAGTTAGATCTGATTCAGGGGAAAAACAAATCACAGCTAATTCAGTCTTGCCTCAGCCACCTACTTAATCTTCACCACTAAGGAATGGAGGTGTTTCAGGCACAGCAACGATGTTTATTTATTTTCCAATTTTAATTTCAAATGATGCTTTATAAAGCCATTCCTATTACTGAGTATTACGCAGTAATATGAGTTAAGTATTGAATTGTTTTACTGAAGTAGTTAATTTGTTTCATTGGAAATGTTTTGCTGAAAATTGTCTTTCCAAAGTTTTGGAATATTTGAGCATTGACACTAGAATTACAAGGCAAAAAAGTTGTGCCTTTTGTTATGTGAGAATTCAGGCTTCCTGACTACAAGTATTTACCAGCATTGACATTTTTAAATATATTGCTGTGGCACCATTATTGAACATTTTTCTTTCACTTGTAGATTCTTTCATTTCAAGATAAGGCTAGAAATAAGAAAGACTTCCTGGGAAGTGTAGAGCTGAGACATAAACTAAACCAAAGAAAAGGTTATATATCTTTGTGAAAATGACTTTTTTGATATCACATGTGTATAAAGGGTTGATATTTTGCCAATCTCTTGTCCTCAATGCTAGACTGAGGAAAAGAACTTCTGGCTATGGCAAACAGGACAGCTTCTGGCATGTTGTGCTTTATTATTCCCATCAGATGTCTCTTCTGGTTTTGGGTTTGTTTTCTTTTTATTTCTCAAATAATTATAGCACCAATGGTTATAAAATATCATCCTTACATTTACAACTGGAACAATACTCTTGAGGCAGTTCCTTCATGTGTCCCTTAAACAGGAGGTAAAAATTCATTGATCGAGAAAAGCAGAAATTTCGTCAAAAGTGATAATTTTTAACAATGTTTATATAATATCCTGTAACAAAGCAAAGATTAAGAAGACCTAGAAAAAATGCATACTAAACCTAATCAGGCAAATAGAATTTAGTTTAGGTTTCATTTTATAGGTTAACATTATTAAGAAGAGCAATGAAAACCATAATGATAAGATGCTTCATAAAAAAAAAAATAGCAGCAGAGAAAATAATTAGAAACAGTATGGACAAGGAAGGAATTGTACAGCAGAGTGATGTTTATAATCCAAGAGGGGGGAATCGCAAAAGACACTGTGAATTGGTAGTAAGACATAGTTTAGCTAACCTTATTCCTAGTATTACTAGAGGTATATAAAAAAAACCAAGAATTTGAGCAAATAAACGTATCGGGGGGGGGGGGGGGGGGGGGGAAAAAAAAAAAAAAANNGAGAGAAGATCAAAAAAAACAACTAACCAACCAAAACAAAACAAAAAAACCCAACACACACACCTCCCCAACCGCCCCAAAAAACACCAACACAAAGCAAGCAGAAGAAAGTTTTAATTTCTTTGTCATAAGACAAACAAAATAAAAACACAGGAAACTTTCCATGCAACAGGAAACAGCAGATAATAAATACCCATATGTGGGTGTGTATAAATAACAACAGTGGAGCTGTTAGGAGTTCCATACAAGGGAAATAACAGCAGCATCTTTCCTCTAAAACAGCATAAAACCTGAGAAAGCACTGAGTGAAAATAACAGCTTGCTTCTGTATTTAGCACAAAAAAATCCAGCTGAGATTAAGACAAAATCAAAGATTGACTATCAGCTAGAGTTCTGACGG